>APFE030242398.1:109708-122983 GCA_000404065.3 Pinus taeda
TTATTGTGCCCCATAGAATCTCTCTATTGTTATTTTTGTGCCTTTATATTATTATTGTTAGGTCGGCTGGGTTATATTGTGACTCCTTAGACTCCTATATATAGAAAGGAGGTTTTGTCATTTGACTCATCAAAGAATCATTCATTTGTGTAATGTAAAGGAGGTTTCCCCCTTGAAGAGGCTGAATTCTAAGGCGTTGATCTATCTTTTCTATCTTTTTATGAGTTGGTTTCATAACAGAGGAAGTTTTTAAAAGCTCTGAATAATTACCCTGAAAGAGGATTAAACAAAATACAAGGTAAGAGAGACCATAATTCAATCTACCCAAATTTTTCCTAATAGAATGTTGAAATAGTACGTGGGTGAATTGGAAATGTCACAAAGAAGGAAGCAACTGAATACTTGTGAATTAAAGGCTATTGTGATGTTGAGAAGGAGACATGTCTTGTATTGAGGAGCCCAAGGATGCATTGACACTGACAAAGAATGTTGACGACTCTCAACAACACGAAATCAAGGAGGCCTGCAATTCTTGGAATGCCGAAGCTCTTATCATTTAAACCAACATTGCTCCAATTTGCTGATGTATACTCAAGGAAGGAAGAAAGAACTAGGCTAAAAGGGCATGGTCCTTCCTCCAATTTAGCATAAACTAGAAAATAGTGGAGTGCAAAGGCACATTGGTAGTTTTGTTGCATTATATTCATTAGTTGTTTCCTTGAGCCATGGATATAAAGGGTGGAAAGAGCACTAAACCAACTACTATCATTCCAATTCATTCCTTGCATTGTGTTGGAGTGATAACCATATTCAATGTTCATTGCCATCACGAGATCACACACAAAAAGCTTTTAGCTTAGTTGGTTTACAAAAGCAACCAACAAATCTCTAGACCAAATGAGTTAATTTCCCATCACATTGAACTCATTAAGGGGGAGAGCCATTGCCGCATTCTTACCATACTCCTTGCGAGGGTGCAACTAGATACCCCCTCTCCTTTCACATACATGCCCCTATCCACCCCATACGAGAAAACAAAATATAATACATACATACACACACAACTTAATTTAATAGTCAAACAAAAACGTTATAAAACGTTAAAATAAAAACAATTTGATTTAATTTATTACAAGGTTGAATGTATAAGTCAATTTTAATTTGATTTAATTTAATAAAAACTTCAATGTGTAAGTTAAGGGAATATTGTTTGTGATATTACATGCATTTACCTTTAAAGATATAGTCATAATAAGAAAATATGTTGATATGTTTTAGTGAAATTATTATACTATCTGATTCTATTGAGATGATGAAAAATAAATATTAATTTGAAATACATTTATATTTTCCAAAATAAATAAATATAAATAAATAAATAAATAAATAAATAAAATTAAATTTACAAATTTAAAAATAATATATATATAAATAATATAATTAAATAATAATTTTCATTACATAAAAGAGTATACATACATTTACTAGTGTCTACACATAGGTATAACTTAAAACACCCACAAAATGTCTTCATTAGAGTACAACAATACAAAACATTTATTAGCATATACATAAGGTCTAAATATAGATAAATATACAGATCTAATATACATAAATATACATTCATATAGATCTGTAGTAAACAACAAAAATCAACATAAAAAACCCAATAAACCAATAATAATTAATCGCAATAGATATAAAGCAACATCAAAACAAAAAGCCAAAGGTATCCACAATGTTTGATCCTGTCAAAATTGAAGAGATTGTGGAATATATATAGATTACCTCGCAGAGAAGGGAAGTAGCGAAGGCCACCATTGGGCCACAAAGGAAGCGAGTGTTGTAGGGATATGTCTCATGGGTTATACTTTCAACTTCAGATCAATCATAGTCCAGATAACGCCTCTTCCTACCAACAAACATTTGAATTGAGTTATGTATTTGAATGAATTCGGTTAAAGAAATTGAAATCCAATACAAATTTAATGTGAACGTAAATCTAACCCCAATCCACCTTTTATAAGCGAGGAGGGAAGACGTTTTGGGCAAAAGTTTAATGTGGCCGAGGAGAATAACCATTAGCTTTGGGAAATTTGCAAAATGCTTCTATTGAATAATTTTGTTTCGTTAATTTATTAAATTGAGTTTTTATAAGTTCAAGAAAATTAGTTTTATGATAATTAAATTTAAGTTTCTGTGATCTATATCATGAATAGTGAGAAATTTTTTGGTAAAAAATTATATCGTAAGTATTTTGTTGATGCATTTCGTATTATTTAATGTGATTCATCGTTAAACAAGATGAAGAAACATATCTTAACATCAGATTAAATGAAGCACTATATAGAGACCATTTATTTTAATAGTTATTAATTTTGAATAAGCAATTATTGTTTATTAAAAGTATTGTTTTAGAATGATATATTAAAAATAAAAAATTTAATCTAATAAATACATCAATAAATAAATAATTTAAAATAAAATGACCAAATAATAAGGAAAAAAGTAGAAAGATATATTCTAGGTCAAACAAAGATTGGTCAAAATTGAACTAACATGAATCTATACTAATATTAAAAGAAAAATAAAATAAAATAAGTATAAATTAAAATAGCAAATAATAAACTAAAGAGAAAATGGGGGTAAGAGATAAGAAAATGATTCACACAATATGTATATAAATAATAATAAATATAAAAAAAAATAAATAATTAGGAAATTAAGTAATTAATTTTTTATAAAATACTAAGAAAATACAATAAAATAAATAAAAAAGAAAATTAATTGTTTATTAAAAATAAATTTAAGAAAATAAATAAAAAGAATTCAAGAGCATGCAACAAATATTAGGTACAATCATTCCTGTTCCTCAACTATTGTTGAGCATGCGGTGAAAATTAAGCACCATGTCAGCATTGAAGATTCGAAGGTCATCGCGAGGATCGATCATTTCCACCATAGGAAATTGAGGGAGGCCATTGAAATTGAGAAACAAACAAAAAATCTCAACATGGACGATGGTTAGAAGTTGAGTAAAAGTTGGATCCCACCCTCTCCTCCCGATCATTTTGTTATTTACTTTTTATTTATTTATATAAATTTATATTTTTCATATATTATCTCATTTTATTTATTTGTTCGACAATCTTTCCCTCTTTTATTATTATTATTATTATTTTATATTTTACATATCCTATGTGTCCCTAGACCTTTACCTTTGTTTCTTATATATTATCATTGTCCTTATGATATTTATTTATTTATTTAATCAATTATTTATTTTTGGTTATTTATTTATTTATATTTTCATCGCTATTGATCCTATTTATCTATAAATCTACTTTATTATTTTTCTTTGGCTTTTAGTCAAATAAGGGTCATTTTCATTAATTTTAATATATCTTCAACAATGTTAAAAAAACTAAATTTTAATCAATTTCCTTTCCTTAATTTAATTTATAATATAATATTTTAATTATTATGACAATTATTCCTCCATTTTTTAGCTATAAAATTCCCATTTTTTAGCCATTAAACTTATATTATATATTTACCATTATAGTTATATTTTATTAAATGTTACCTAATCTCTCCCCTTAACTTTCTTATATTCTTTGACCTTGACTTAATTAATTTTAATTACTTATCTTCAACTAAAATCCCCCTTAATGTTCTTTTGTTAATTAAAATAAAATTTTGTTTTTAACGGATAGTTCTAGAACTTGATGCATCTCCGCTATTTATTTTTATAGACAAATCCATTTTTTCATCTTGGTCCTGATGATGAACCACATTAGAGGGTTTGAAACATCGACCAATGAATATTGATGGTGTGATTATTCTGAAAACCAATTCCAAAGAAACAATATGGATCACCAAAGTTTGAGATCAAAAATAAAATATATATAAACTCAAGAAGAAAGGGCAGAGATCTAATAACTGCTAATTTTCTAGTCATCATCTCTATTCAGGACAATAGTATCAGAGGAGTGCTTTGATACCAACGTAACAAGCAAAGTTCGTATACTCAGAGGTATGCTCTGATACCAATTTAATGAACAAGGTTCATTATAGTGGGTTAAACACTCCAAAAGACTTGGAAAATGTAGATCTATATTGAGGATACAAGAATATATATTAAAATATATGAATGAGAATGATGTTACAATTGAAAGTGAGGTTCTGCTTATATATCCTGGGCAGGTGTCCCTTTATGAATGGTCATGTCCCTAGGGACATACCTATTCATTAATTAATTAATAGAGACTATGGTTGGAAAATTATGATCAATAAATAATGAAGACGATTGTTGAAAAATTAGTAATTGTTGGATCCCTGCCCTTTTTTCTTGAGTTCATATAAATTTTATTTTAGTTATTTATTTATTTTCTTAATTCTATTTTATTTTTATTTATTTATATTAAACAATTAATTACTTAATTTCTCCGTTATTTATTTATTATTATTTATTATTATTTATTATTATTATATTTTATTTTATTTATATATATATACCTATTCATGTGAATCAATTTTTTTTAAGCTCTTACCCTGATTTGCTATTTAGTTTTTATTTATTTATTATTTTATTTTTCTTTATTATTAGCATAGATTCTTGTTACTTTGATTTTGACCAACCTTTGTTTGACATAGATTATTGGTGTGCCCTAGTATTGCACCAAGAATGTTGCAACTCCTAAGGGTTTATCAACTCAAATTATCAACCCGAGATACGTACAAACTTAGAGGTGATAGTGCTATATGCATAGTAGATTGGATTCTACTCACGCCACCCTCAATCATGACATTAGATCAAAGTGCTCAAAGACCATTCCTCATACTGAACTATAATGAAAGCTTGTTGATGAAAGTACAATTGAAAACTAATTCTAGCTATGAAAGTGGAAATGCCATTTTCTCAACTTGTAGATGCAAATTAATAAAGTTGTGAAAGGGCAAAGACTAATCTACTTATAGAAAGGAAGCTACTTTATCTTTCATAGTTCATCGAACTACCAAAATAATTGCATTTGTCATCTACCTAGTTCACACTTGCTTGAAAATCAAAAATCTAACTTGCATCATACTTTTGATTAATAAAACTAACTCTACTTTGTTTTGCAATGAGGAAAATGAATAGTTGGAGTGGCTTGGGAGCTTCCCCTGATCATCAAATCACATATGGGTGTCATTATTCATCTTGACTGAGCTAAAGTTGAAGTGGGGATCAAAACTCGTGAAGAAAAGTGGTGTTATAGGCTTGCTATAGATGGCCGCTACAGGTGGTCATGTATTGCTACAAGAGGGCATGTAATGCTACAGGAGGGGTTTCGAGAGGCTTTTTAGGGTGAAAATAATGTCTTGAGGGTATGGAGAGGTGGATGGAGGTTAAAGAGAATTAAGGAAGGTTGGGTTGAGCCCCCTAGCCAAGTCCAGGACCTCTCAGAGGTTTGTCTTGCATTAGGATGAATGCTCATTGTGTCCTAAGTTTATTAGGCAATGTGACTTATGGAAAGATAGTTTTGGAACATAATTGAGGGGTGGAAAGAGAAGATGGAGGAGTCCAAGATGAAAGTGGAAGAGGCACCCTCCCTTGTAGATCAACACAACCCTGCAACCAATCACATACATACATCCATTGATAATTAAAAAAGTGATATAACTCATGATGGAAAATATGAGTTGAATTTAAATAACATCTATTTTATGCCATAACACTAATCTAATCAGTAAATTGACTTCTAAGCTACATAAAGAAAATGTAAAGCATAACAACTAAAATTCATCTATTTCCAAGAAATCATAAACACAATATTTTTGGACTGAGGTTATGAATCCTTCCATTCATTCTCCCACAAGAGAGGTGATGTAGAAGCTTGCAACCACTGGTTTTTATAACTTAATCTCTACTGAAATGAAAGAAACTATGAACGACCTGGAATCAAGAACAAAACACAAGTACAAAAGAGGGACCAAAGCCTTTGGGTTGGGCCCAAACCCAAGGGTCCCATTCCTCTTAAACTAACTCAGATGCAACTTAATAACCAACTTCTCATTATTAGAAAGTAAAGGTTCATACATCACATAAAGTTTAAAATGACAATGTCAAGCTCTAAGCTCAATAGGTACACCTAGTTGGATCAAAACTTCGAATCATAATGACCTTTTCATCTTCTTTATTTATACAAAAGGCTAGTTGATAGCAGATCCCTTGAAAATATGAGTGATTCCCTCCTTGACCTTGGAAATGGTGGATCTTGTTCCTCTTAAGCTTCACTTGTATTAGGAGTTACTCAGATGCTAATGAATTCGAATTGGTGAGAGAGGATGTTGTGATCCCAAGCTGAGTTAGGGAGTTAAGGAGGTGGACAAACCCCCTAGATTCTCTCCTGTTGTCTCCATCAAGCCCCTACATAGTAATTTCCTTAAAATGCTTCTTTTTCCTGCAATTAAACCACATTAGGCCACATGCCATGAAAAACACCTTATACTCCTCTTATTAAGCATAATATAACAAAAAATATAAATTAATGTAAGAGAAGGATAGTTTTAAGGCTAGAGGAACTGATTATCACCTCCCTGTTGAAGGTGTTGCTCATCCCATGAGCAACTTACTCATCCACGTGAAGCTCTTTCATGGCCTTGGTGGCCTCTTTGACATCCCAAGGCGTCTCATATGGTGTGTCGTCTTGTGGGTAAAAACCTTCATTTCTTTCTATATCAGTCCACTCCCTCTACTCTTCTATTTAATCTCTTCCTTCTTGTAAGCCTAGCAACAAGGATGGACTGCATTTGAGTCCTATCCACCTGATTTTCATCCTATGCATGATCTCTTGTACAATGCTGTTCTCTCCAAGGAATTCCTTAGCCTTCTAGGAGAGTGATATTCTTTGACTTGTTGACTGTGGAGTAAGGCATGCCATCTTCTCTGGCAAGCTTGTCGACTCTTTGTTCCCAAAATTCTAAAGGTGTCTTCAAAGTGTAGAATGGATTGCTCTTGGGTAGCAATGTATTTGGGCGCTAAAGTAGAATCATCGGAGATGAGGTTATGATTATTGATGATAGCCTTAGGACACACTAGCTCTGCTCTGATATACAAGGGTTCCTTCTCCTCCTTTGTCATTACATTTTTCACCTCCTCGGCCCTTGTCTTCTCATGAGTCAACCAAGATGCTAAATCCATTCACTGCATGTCTCCCAATCTTGAATTCGGATTCCAAAGATTCAAATCTGCCAAAGTGAAATTATGCATATATAATTCAACTAACTTTGGCCTATCTTCCATACTAGCTTGGCTGCAAAACTCAATAAAATTCCTATAGTCATGAAAAGGAAAAGACCCATATTATGCTAGAGTTTTTATTTGGAAATTCAACCATTGTTCTTTGAGGAAGAGAGCATAATACTTTGATGGCTGCCCGCATTGCAGGGCTTCCATAGAGAGACTTGCCATGGTGGCAACTTGTGTTTCTTTCTCCTGCATCCTCTCTCTCAACCATGTGTTTTCTACCTGTAGTTTCTCCTTCATAAGAGACTCTGCCAGTGTATAATCACTTAATTCCTTACCCATTTCAATGACTTTCTCCTCCAGGAGGCCCACCTTCCATATTCTTGAATTTGGAAATTTGCATCCACCTGTGGGTTCTGCCTCTCTCTCTCTCCAGCTCATAGAGTGGCGGGGTTGTAAAATTTTAGGGATAACCCTTCCTCCTTCAATAAACTTGTAGTAGGACCACAAGCTAGGTTGTGGGCTAGGCTCTTGGAGCTCCTTTAGGTATTTTCCAACTGAAGTTGAGGTGTTTGCTTCCTTTTTTAGCTCTTTTTTGTGTTCTTGTAGCTTCCCATGTTCTGCTTGTGGCAGACTCTGCCACTCCTGTAGCAAATATTGTCTCTCCTGTAGCTTCTCATGTTCCTCCTGTAGCTTCTCTTCTTCTATTTTCTCAAAGGCATCTTGTGTCCTTGGCTTCTTGAAGGTCACTGACCTAGTGGTGGGCTTACCCACAGATGCTACAGGTGACTTGGTTTTGGTTTTAGGAGGAGTGATCTCCTCAATCTTTCCTTCATTGGGTCCTATTTCTTCCTTTTTACTTGGTGATTCATAAATAATGATAGGTACCTTTGTAGGAGCTTGCAGTTTCCCTTGTTTAATTCAGGTGCTCTTCCTGGTTCTAAAATACATGGGACCTTGTCTTGATTGCTTCCTCTTGGGTTTTACAGGAGTTCCCAATGTAACTAATGTTGCAACTAATTCTTGTTCAGTATCCCCTGGAGATGGACTTGTTTGATGTGGTTGTTCCTCTTTTCATTTTGGCCTAGAAGTCTCCTCAGGGCTTACTCTCTCTTTTACTTTCTTCTCCCCCTCTTCTCCTTTGATTTATTCTTCTCCTTCGTTTGTCTCTACTATAGATTTTTCCTCTATTTTTCTCTCCTCTTTTTCTGTTTTTTCTGCCTCTCCCTCCTATGTTTTTTCTCCTTCTTATTCTTCTGTTTTTCCTTATTTACCTCCAATGCTAGAGGCTGGTGTCTCTCTAGGTGTGATGGCTTGGGTTTCTATGAAAGTCTCCCTATCCATGTCCACAAATTTATTCCATAGGAAAGGGATCCTCAAGTGGCTTAAAGAATCCATCACTATTAAGTTGATGAGGCCATGGTGAGCTAAGTGTTGGTGCTTTCCTTCCCTCACCTTTTGACTCATCTCCATAATTGACTATAGGAGGAAATGGGGAACATTAAGTCTTTGAGGGAAAGGCAATTCTTCCTTGAATCCCAGTGCATGGAGAAATTTGAAGTGGTAGGCATAAACCACACTCAATCTCCCTTCAAAATATATATACTCGAGGATATGGTAAGCTACCTCATCCCAAGGGTAAGGTAGAATTTCTCTTCTTACTCCATTATTATCTTCTACATACTTATCTTTTGAAATGAAGAAGTTTTTCCTAGCTGTGACACTCACTGCCTTGTCTTCTTTGCTCCACCTAATTCTCACATGCAAGGTGGTCACTCTGCTTATGGTTTCAGGACTAAGAGATATGGCCAACCATCTAACAACATTAGTGACACTGTCTTCCTCTTGAGAATGTAATTCCATGGAAAATTCATGAGTAAGATCATCATCATACCCCTTTAGAAAATCAAAGAAACTCAACCATTGGTGTCTTCTGAAGATGTCCACTACAGGAGGGTGTTGGTGAATCCTCTTGGTGTTTGAGGGTTCTCTTCCGTTAAATCCTCCTCCAATTTCTTCTACTATTCCTCCTTGGTGCTATTTAGGTATGGAATTCAAAAAAAATTCTAACAATCTCAATGGCGAAACAATGTTAATTTTCTTGGTAGTAGTGAGGGAGAAGGGTGCTCGGATTGATATCAACCAAACTGATTTTCTCTTATTTTAACCACAAAAATATTCAAAAAGACCTCCTACTACTTAATTGACTGTTACAGGCTCCTAATTTCAAGAAGACTTCTCATGCAAATGGATGTAGAAAAAAGGAAGGAGGGTGTCACTTACTTGTCAAAACATTTGTGTTCGCATGATGGTTTTGAGTAGATTTAGAGCCACATTGTGGCTCCTTTTTCACCTTCCAATTCCTCCTGTAGCTCCTCTTAGCCCTCCTATAGCACTTGCAGGCCTGCTTGTAGCTTCCTCCTATAGCACTTGTAGACTGGGTTCAAAGCTTCTCAGTGGCACCCTAGGTGGTCTGATACAATAGTTATTCCTTCCTCTACCTGTTTTTGGAATGAGTGATGGTGCAAATGAAGTCGAGCACAATACATAATACCATTTTTGGGTTAAAAACTCAAAGTGTTCTAGTGACATGGCCTTAACATGAGTTTCCTCTTTTGGAGTGTTCTCCCCACTCCTTGTAAGTATTTCTCTCTCCTTGTGATTATCACCCCACTCTTCGAGGACACCACCTCATTTTGAGTTGATATCTCCATGTTTCATGGGTGACTTAACTCAAACTTAAGTTTACTAGCTGAGGGTGGCCAAGGTCATTGGCCACCTCCAACCTATTAAAACACCTCTCTCGACCATTACACATTTTAGCCATTTTATGCATAGAGAAAAGGTGAGGGTTTCCATACCTGAGCCTACTTGTGGATTGAAATATTGTTGTAGATGGTTGCATGCTAGATCTGGGCCATATAATCATTATGATCATGGGATTTGACTCTTTGACTTGTTTCCTATGCATGTCTTCATACTTTATGATACCTTGACTGTTGATTTTGTTGCGTGTGCATTGCCTCTCTGATGTCCAAGTTGATGTTGCTGGTGGAAAGCCTTCCAGAGGATGATGTGTCTCTTCCTAGTTGCGGACAAGGCTACATCATGCCTTCTGGTGGTGGAAAAAAATAACAGCGACTTCTGTTGTGACTACACAGGTTGCTATAGGAGGATTTTTCTTCCTATAGCAGTATTTTGATCCTCCCTTGAAGTATTCAGTTTGCATGATGGTGTTGAGGGAGGTGATGAAAATCCATGAGGATAGGGTTAGAGTCATGAGGAAGTAGTGCAGACATTTTAGAAATAGAAAACAAATGGATTCTATATTTTTTTAGAGGTAGGACAATGTGGAAAATTTAGTGAAATGTAGTGAATGGCTGATGGATGGATGATGAGTAAATCACTGGAGGACCCCTTTTATCATTTCCTAGAGGCATCATGGTATTTTGGGTTTTTCTCCTCATTGGATCCCCTCATGTAGCTTCATAGTGTCCTCTTGTAGCAATACAGGTCCTTCCTTTAGCATCACAATTAAGAGGTGAAATTCGAATTTCTTGTTGATTGGATGGTGGAGAGAGATGGTTATGTGAGTGGAGAGTATGGAGATGAGGTGTATGGGTGGAAGGATGGATGAGAGATTGTATATTTTGTCTTGTAGTCATGAAATCTGGCACTGTGTGCAATCCTGCAAAATAAGAGAAATGTTAACAGGCATGGTGTAAGATTCTTCCTTGTGTTCCTCTGTTCCTTTTTTTTTCTCTTTTTTTTTGAGACAAACAGGCTGCCTTTGTGGAGGATTTCAACCTACATGCTTGCCCTAGGTGCCTCGGAGGAGGTTTTCACTTAGGGATATTTATTAGTTTTTTCTTCTCTTTTTTTCTCCTAGGTTGCCTCATAGAGGTTTTCAACCCTAGAGTTGGCCTCATATGCCTCATAGAGGTTTTTATCCAAGCATTTTTATTATTTTGTTATAATTTTTTCCAAATTTCTAGGATAGTTGTGGACTAGAAGCTATGAAACTCCCAATCACATTTAATTCTCTGCTGACTGAATTGATAAATTCTTCCTTGGACAGAGGCTTCTATATAGCTTCGACCTATGACCATTTACAGGTAAGGAATGCCTTCCTCATCAATGGTTTTGATATGGAAAAATCCATTTACATGTCAGTTTTCTACTAGGTATGGACCCAACCATATTGTCATTAGCTTCCCTTTGAAATATTTGAACATATAATCATATAACATGGACCAATATCCTTCTTGAAAAGTATTTTCCCTGATATAATTGTCATGCCAGACCTTCCTTTGCAGTTGTATGACTTCAATGTGTAGGAGAGCTTGCATTCTGAACTCATCTCAGCCATTAAGCTGGAGCAAACTTTCTTGCTGTGTTGTAGTGAATTCTAAGTCCAACTGAGCTACCATCCTCAAAGTGTTATATTCAAACCCAATAGAAACCAAAGTCTTCTTCCCATAAACCAAGTCATATGGAGTGAACCCAGTGGTGGTTTTCCAAGTCGTGTTGTAGGCCCAAGTGGCCTTTACTAGTCTTTCTACCCAATCTTTCCTATTGTTGCTAACAACCTTGCTGAAGATGCTCTATAATGATTTGTTTGTGACCTCTACTTTCCCATTTGCTTGGGGATGATAGGCATTGGATGTCTTGTGCTTGATATCATGTTGCCTCATGATATCTTCAATAATATTTGATGTGAATTGTGCTCCTTAATCAGTGACTACCTCCCTTGGATACCCAAACTTGTAGAAGATGTTTTCTCTTAAAAACTCAACCACGTTCTACTTAGTTTCTTCTTTGAATGCCTTTGTCTCAACCCAACTTGTCAAGTAATCAATGCACACAATGATGTACCTCTTCTATCCTGATGGAGGATCATTTGACCTAATGAAATCCATGCCCACTTGTCAAATGGTTCTAAGGCCACTTGAGTTTGAAGGGGAATTTCATCCTTGGGTGTGGATTTTCCCATCCTTTGCACTGATCACACCTAGTGGTGTATCTCCTTGCATCTTGATGTAAAGTGGGCCAATAGTAACCAACCTGAAAAATTTAAAGGCTATCCTTTTCTCAACAAAATTCCCCACACAAGGTCCATCATGACATGCTGAGAGGATGTCAAATACCTCTTCTTTTCTTACACATCTCCTCAAGATCTGATTTGGTCCTAATCTAAAAAGATTTCCCCCAATCCAAGCGAAAGGAGAGCTTTTCCTTACAATATTTATTTTCTCTCTGGATGCTAGATTAGGAGGGAACCTCCAAGCAACAAAGTAGTTGGCTATGTCAACAAGCCAAGGAGAAAGTACTGAGATGGAAAAGAGTTGTTCATATGGAAGTTGATCATCCACCATCTCCTCATTACCTGTAGGCAAGGTTAGCCTGGACAAAAATCTGCAACCACATTTTCTTTCCCTGGTTTGTCAATAATAGTCAAATCAAATTATTGTAATAATAACAACCATCTAATCATCCTGGCATTGCCATCAGGCTTATTCATTAAATATTTAATTGTTGCATGATCAATATGAACAAAAGTTTGATACCCAGTGATATAGTGCCTGAATTTAAAGAATGTACTACAACTAAGAGTTCTTTTTCAGTGACAATGTAATTCAACTAAGCTTTAGACAAATTCTTACTAATGAAATAGATAACATTGTAGAAATTTTGAATAATTTAACACATATTCAATAGAGATTATCCTGATCATGTACTATTGCGGAAAACATACACAATACATAAGCTCCTCTACGTTGATCATCAATATAGCAACATCAATAACAATAAAACATCAAGAGCATTCACACATTAACCCAGTATGTATCCCGGGGAAAGCATCTCGCTAAAAACCCCAACTATCTGTATATTAATGATTGAGTCATGTAACATTACAAAGTACAATGCTTATCACAAGCAATCCAGTACGAGCTCCACCTGTTACACACAATACAGCTCAGATCTGGATCAATCACTGGCTCAAATCTCTTCCGCTGCTTGCCTGCCTCCGCTGCTCAATACCT
>APFE030242398.1:126757-146602 GCA_000404065.3 Pinus taeda
GGGATCTCTGTTATGAACAATATCTTTTATTTGCCCCAACATGGTATCCATCTGCTCATACACCTCGCCAATCACTGGTTTGTCCGTATCTGCAAACCGAATCATGTGATAAATGGGCTTGGTGAAATCCAATACTTGCCTCACACTTGTCCAAAAATGACCATCAAGAGCGGCCTCCTCCACCAGTTCAAAACCTCGCCTGTCAGCTGCATTTGTAGCCCTTTCCTTTAATACCTGCCAATGTGGACTTGCTACCATGTTAGCCAATGACTCTCTTACCTTCAAAAGGCGCCTGAAGGTGAGGTAATAGCTACCAAATCTGGTCTTCGCAATCTTCAACAGCTCCAATCTTGAGTGACTACGGAAAAGGCCATGGGTATTGCTATGATTTGTAATAAATTTTATCATTTGTTTGCCTTTCTTGTACAAATCACCAATCCATGTGTATTGTGCATTTTTGTTCTTGACAACATTATGCATCAGAAGGTTCAATGTGTGAACCAAACATCCAGACCAAAATATGTTGGGGTATTTATCCTCAATAATTGCTCCCGTTGCCCTACAATTAGGAGTGTTGACCGCTGCGTGTCAACTACTCATAAGTAGTACACCCCTTTTTTCGCAAAAAGGGACAGCGATTCATCGAGATGTTCATGCCGTTCAGTAGTCATCGTCATTCTCCTGATTTTATTAAAGTTGTAAACCCAGTCTGCATTTTGATGTAAATAATCTTAGCAGAGCTGAGTCATGTATGTAAATTGCCTAGGTGGACCTAATTTTCTAGTGATAACCTTCATTCCGAAAGGTTTTTCGTCTCACCGATCCATGATCGGTAGAGTTTTCCTTCAACCTGACCCCAAAGCCGGAATGAATTTTATCATTAGAGCCTTAGGATAATCCTAGTGTGTTAATTTGCGAGATTATGTTTGGTCGCAGAACTGGGTGGTCTGGAGGTTTTGTCAAAGGGCTTTTACCCCTTGAAGATGTAAAATTTGTTAAAGTCATGATGTAAAGAGTCTTGAGGGTTGAAAATGTTAATCCCCTCATGCGTCTTAGGTCCTAGGTCTTAGAGGAAATTTTTTCCAAAGGCTATGTTTGATGATCCATGATAAAAACAATAAAAATATAATTTAAAAATATAATATAAAAAAAAAATAAAAAAATATAAAAAAAAAAAATTTTAAAATATAAAAATAAAAATATAAAAATATAAAATAATAAATTAAAATATAAAAAAGTTAAAATTTAAAAAATAATAAATAATAATAAAAATAATAATATTTTATTCGACGGATGAGATTAAGAGATGGTCTTGATTCCTTCATCGACGGTCGAGATCGATTTGTCATGGATCACTCAAACTAGCCGTTGGGATTTTTTCCTTTAAGTAGGGTGCTAGGGGTCATTTGAGATCATCAATTGGATCTGAGTCTTGTGTTGAAGAAGCTCTCGTGTAATCTTTTTTCTGGTGCTAATAAAGAAGACTTTGGGGTCAAAAGCTTGCTGGTGTTACTCTCTTAATGTGCTGTGAGCAAATTTTATTTCTGCATATTTTACATTTTCAGCCGTTAATGTCAGCTTAATGAAGAGTATTGTTGAGCATAGGTATCTTGTTCACATGCTAGGATTTTAGTAGTATTAGGGTTTCTGATGTAATGGCAGGTATCTCCATTGTGTTTGAGATCTAGTGCTGTTTTTTCTCTCTTATTTGATGGTTGAAGTGAGCTATGCAGGAAACCCTTGAGGATCAGTGGGCGTTAGGGGAAGTTCTAGACTGAACCAGCCAACTCCCGCAAGCATTTTTTGCAGGGCCCATCTAGTTTTGATCTTGGGTCAATCATTCAGTTTATTTTATTATTTACATGAGAGACTTCTAACGCATTTCATTAGCAATCTGAAACTTTCTGAAAATGTATTTGAGGATAACTGACAAATCTGGCTACTAAAGAGCCTTAAGATCTGTAAATAAACTGTAAATATCTTTTGTTGGTTTTTAGGGTTTTATTTATTTTTATTGTTTGCAGGTTTTGGTCGCCTGTTTCATTGTTTTCAGGTCACAAGTGCTGATGGTTGAGAAATTTTCAGGGTTTATCAGAGCTGTCTTTTGTCTCAGGGTTTCAGCTTCCTGATCCCCACGTGCTCATTTCAAAACTGCTCCGAACCTGTGTTATCGTGTGAACTGGCTACAATCTACCTCTTCAAAAAACTTGCATCCACGTTGCCTGCAATCTTTCAGCTCCAGCACCTACATTAACAAACCTGCAGTCATATTAACCAGACAAAATTCGATTTTTTTGGGTGTAATGACGTGGGTCTGCCTGCGTGATGCGTATTGATGTTTTAAGTTCAGCAGTGGCCAGGTATATGCATTCAGCCTTTGCCGTCATCCGCAAACTCCTCTCCACGCTGCATCTCCTCCATTACCATTCCAGCCACCTGCGTACTCATTTCTTCCGTGCTGCGTCCTCTTACCTGCAATCCGTCCACCTGCTTTTTCCTTCCACGTTGCCAACGTTCTGCTGTCCATCGAACCACCTGCAAAACTGCATGAGGCCTTTCAGGCTGCCGCTGCTTTCTCCGTCCGCCGTCCAAGCTGACCCTGCAAACACACAGACAAATGCATTCCTTTTTTGGGACCAACTAGCTGTTATGCGTGAGTTCCTAACGTTTGAAGAAATTGGTTCGGGCTCCAACGTGAATCGTTTTTCTAATTTTAAGTTCATAGCAGTTAAAAACATCAAGCCGTAAGGTTTTCCTCACGTAAATAATCCATTTCATTTTTTATTATAGGTGCTAACGCAAATCCATTTTTCATTTTTTTTTTATTTTGTTTAGTTTCGTTTATTTTAGATTTTAGATTTAGTTTTATTTATGCGTGGCATAGTTTAGATTATTTAGATTCAATTTTTTTTTAGTTTGATTCTAAATGAAATTAAAAAATTCATAAAAATGTCCTTTAGTTCTTAGTTAGCATAGGTTAATTTTTGAATTTACGTTAGATTTTAATGTAGAGTTTTGAAAATATAAAAAAAAATAAAAAATAAAAAAAGGATTCATACATAAAATTTCTTTAGACTTAGTTTTGACTTTATTTATAGTTTGGTTTTAGAATATCTTTAATCTAGATTTTTCATTTTTTAAGTTTTGTTTCAAGTCTAAATTTAAAATTCATAAAAAATAAAAATCATAAGACTTTAAAAAAAAAAAAAAATCATAAAAAGTATAAGATATAAAAATTTTAAAAGGTTCCTTTTTTATTAGATTTTAGATTAAATTAGAATTTTTCTTTTTTTTTAAGACTTCGTTTAAAAAATTAGAAAATCATAATTTATTTTTTTATAAAAGATCATTAAAAAATATAAAAAAAATAAAAAATAATTTTATTTTTTTTTTAAAAACACTAAAAATCAACCCAAAAAAAAAAAAATTAAAAATATAAAAAAGACAATAAAAAATTTCTTTTTATTTAGACTTTAGATTAAAGTTTTGATTTAGTTTTGATTTTTAGTTTTAGAATTTTATCTGAAAAGCATAAAAATATCTTGGAAATATTTTGCCAGTTGAAGTCTTAGCTCGGGAATTTATCATGTTCTATTTTTCTTGCTGAGGCTAAAATTTTGGTTAATGTTTATCGTATTTTACATGATTTGGCATGCTTGAAGGATCATGAATGTAATATCTGGTTAATATTCAAATTCACATGGTTATATGTCACGCTTTATCTTTCGAAGTTTCAAGACTGCTAGATCATCATTAAAGCATTGTGAATTTACTGGATATCTTGTATCGTTCGAGTTGTTTGATGCAAATGATTGCTTTATACGGTTTACATTTCTGCAACATCTAGTAATTGATTGTTTTAGCATCAAACCCATAAGGCACTGGTCCATCAAATTAAAACAAATCCATTTAGTGTTTTTCTCTTTCGTATCTCCCAAACCAACTGGTTCACAGTTGGTCTTCCAATTTCCTATAGGGTCTACCCCCCTTAGCCGCGAGAGACAGGCTTAAACGGAGAGATCGGGGATCACAATGACAGCCCCTGGTCTGAGCGTTGTCGTGACAATCTGTGCGACAACATGATCAAAGGCCAATCTATTTGATCTTTCCATCCATCAGAAATGATGGACACCCCTGAAATGAGCCATGAATGATGAATGGGGCTTAATTTAGCCTCCAAATCTAACTTTTCAGCACTCAACAATGTGGTGCGTACCTTCTCATATCCAAGGATCTTGTACCCTCTTGGGGCTTCATTCGCTGTTTTTATCATCTTTGCCTAGTAAGGAGATCACACAAGGTTAAAGGGAAGACCATTTGCATAAATGCATTGGGCTATAACTGTATCTGCTATCTCTCAAGCGTCATTATTAAAACTCTTTTCAAGCGGTCCCAAATTTGACCACTTTGAACAAACAATTCCATGAGAATGAAGTGGAGGCTTTGATGAAAATGCTCCCAACCTTGTTGGGTGTTTTAAATGGGAGCCAAGATTTGCCTCATTTGCTTTAGCATATGCCTCGCCTTGTTCTCTCTGATATTTTGCAGCTTTTTCCTTGCTTAAACCATTTCCATATATCCCATTCTCTTTAGGTGGGCCACTGCATATTCGAACCCCATTTTCTTTTAACCCAAACAAATGTGCTTTAACCCGTATATATGATCTCTTATACTCCTTTTTACACTCACTACAAACCCATGCCAATGATCCACCTCCTTGAATCTTCCCAACAGTGGTTACATATTTCCAAAGTGGTGACTTTGGATCAACTTTAGGGGTTGATTCAATTTCATGTTCCACTTCCTCTGCCTCATGAATGGTTGAACTTGAAGTTGCTATGAATGATGATGATGATGATGTAAATGAAACTGAAAACGAAAATTGACAAATATCATATATGTATTTTAAAAGTTCAAAACAACTTACAATTTACAGACTTAAAATTTTAAAAAATTAAAATATGTATCTTAGTCTTCAGATCCCAAGAAAACCCTAGTAAAATTGAACAAACTAAACAACAAACCGGAACCCTAGTCTATTCAATGATTCATGAACCAATTTATAGTTCATAAACTGAACAACAAACATTTGGATGCTTGCTTTGTTGCAAACTCAATTATGGATATAAACCATGCTATTGAGGATAAATTCGCCATAAAGGCAACATAGATAGTGGTTATCCTAATAATCCTCGTCAAAGCAGTGTTTGTCACTCTTTCACTCCATGTGAGCCAACAAATAAGATGGAATACAAATATTAGACTTGTTGGATACATTAATGGCCTCATATATGTTGTCCAGGATGAGCATGACATGGTGAGAATTCAATCTATGGCAAAAGCATATAAGCTTTCCTTGAATGCTAAAGTGAAAATATTTAGAAAGCAACAAAGTTCTCAAGGCAAGGGAATGAGAGGTAGAGGAATAACCATGTCTAGCACAAAACAAACAAATTGAAACAAAGGAGAAAAGACCAAAACAATTGTTGCAAGTCAAGGTTTTCTAGGAAAATGTGAAGCTTATTATTAATCTATTCATGATCGATTTATCGTTTATAAACTGAATAGTAAACATTTGGATGTTTGCTTTGTTGCACAATGCAAACTTTGTTATGGATATGAACCATGGTATTGAGGATAAATATTAAATTCACTATAAATTTTTTAAGAGAAGTCATTTGTAAATACTAAATAATAAATATCGGTAATGTTAAAGTCTTATTTATTACTTAACTCAAACAGGAACAGTCACTCTCGACGGCTCAAGCGGCTCGAACAGAACAATCACTCTCGATGTCTCAAGTAAACTGTAAAACCAGTCTCTCGGCGGCAATGAAACAGTTCAACAACTACAAGTCTCGGCAGCGATGTTTCAAGCCAACTGTAAAACCAGTCCCTTGGCGGTGATGAAACAGTTCAACAACTACACACTACACAATAGTTCTTGGCGGCGATGAATCATGAAACAAGATAATGTTTCAACTCTCCGCGTCTATATTGTTTCAACTCTCCAACTCTCCACGGCTATATTGTTCACTCCGGCACTTTTAGGTTAGGGTAATTGTAATTTGTTTGGTGGTGATAATAAAAAAATACGATCGAAAACTTCAAGAAATAAAACAATCGATCGTTCCCGGCGGGCAGAGTGGGTCATTTTCAAAAAACGCTTTTTTTTCAACCAATACATTTCACAATTTTTTAAAACGTTTTGATTTTTTTTAAACGGAAAGTTTTTCAAACAAAATGCATGGAAAAACGACTGGGAAAAAAACGTTCTGTTTCCATGAAAAAAACATCATCGAAAACGTTTTTCCAACGTTTTTATGGCGTTTCGTATGCAGATCCGGATTTGAAATGGCAAAATGGAGTTTTGGGGTTGGAGGGTTTCCGACAACTTCGGTATATATAGTAGCTTTGAATTAATTTCTTAAATAGCCCAATAATGATAATGGTATCTAGGTGAATTGGACTATTATGGCCAGTTTCCATTTCATGTTCTTTGCAGTTCACAGTGCACAATTCCAGTTTTTCGATTCTACAAAAAAACTTTGCAAGATTGAAGACAAATGCATTGAGAAGAAATTTCACAAGTATCGATCTAAAGAGAGAACCTTTTTATGAATGATAAATTGATTTGTGGTGGGCCTATGGCCTGTCCATTTTGTTGATTTTTTTGTAGTAATCAGAGGTATTCCCACATGCCAAGAGGCCTCCTAAGTCATCCTATACGAATTATGGAAATTAAAATAAATAAATAAATATTTTCTAGGCATCATGTAGCCTCAAAATGGTCAAATCGGTCCCACCATGAAAGGGTGTGTCCCTTGGTTAAAATTCACCCATTTGACCTATGTAAATACATTATGTGCTACTCCACTTTGACCAATTCAAAATCACCACACATTCACTCTTCTATTCCAGCCTCACTTCCGAAGTCAAATGAGATTTTTCGAGGTTTGACCGAGCTATTTCTTGACTGTTTGACTAAGTTTGAATTGTTATTTGACCAAAATATCTGGCTGATTTTGACTGCAAAAGAGGACAAGGTAACCGCAGGTTTGACCATAGGAGTCAACCACAAGAGCTAAGTTGACCAAACTGAAAGTTTAACCAGATTTGACTATTTGAGTGGTTTGACCAGCATTGACTGACTGCAATTTTGGCCAAGTTTGACTAGTGTTTAGACTTGGATTTTGGCACAGATTATAGACAATTTTTGAAATTGTAAACCTCGCTGAATAATAATTTATCCTGGTGTTACACGTCATTTTGTCACTATTAGACAAATGACCGCCAATTTGGAAACGCTGAGCGAGTAGTCCCAGAGAGTCGAGCAATGCACACAAAGCAGTTTTGTGCATTCCAGGAGAGAGTGAGTTTTAGAACAAGTAGCCAAGCAAGAAAAGAGGAGGATATTCCGGTTTATTTTTTTCCAGTTTTTTAGTTTCACATATTTTACATCTTTGCAAAGATGGCATACGATATTTCCAAAGGAGGTTGTGCGAGTTAGCCAGAATGCAGATCTAGGCAGTAGATCGACTTCTAATTGCCAAAGATAGGTATCGAAGGAAGTATGAGTTATCCAATGTGAGTTGCAAAGCGAAGGGTTCCATCTAGGGACTAGGCTTGAAAGGAGATAATTGGGCACTCGATCCAGGAAGAGGAGTATGAGACTCCAGTTTGCCAAATGGGCAGGATCCTTGAGGTGTCCTCTTCATGGATCATTACCTTGCTACGGGGGCCCATAGTATTCAGTAGCATGATGGATCAACGTCAATGGATGCATTCATATTCCCGAGTGACAGTTGCAAACTAGTTGCAATTAGGGGCTGAGGAGAGAAGTGCAGTGTTGACAGCAGAGTAGGAGGCTTAGTGCAGAGTCAGTAGCAATGTAGATCCCTTAGTGGACAGTGCAATGGCTAGTAGCAGTCAGATGCTCATGAGACAGATGCAGCAAAGAGATAGTTGAATCAATATTTCAAATGCTTCTCATTTGCAGTAGTTGCAATAGCAACATGAACAGATGAGAGGGAGTTGCAGTGCAGATGCAGAGTTGGTAGCAATATAGCAGTGTCAGCAACAACACAAGTGAAACATCAGAGTTGTGTAGTGTGTGAAAATTCTATCACTGCAACAACTGATTTACTTTACCTACTTATTTTCCAATAAGTTATTTATGAAATTCCTTCAATAAACATTAAAATAAATTTCGCTGCAGATATCACACCATAATACAGAAACAAACACATGCACATGAATCAACACATCTACACAGATATTTTGGACAACAGTTCCCAGAAAAACCCAATGTGGGAAAACCGGTACAGCAAGGGAGGATTTTATTATTCAGCAATTCTTCAGTACAACAGGGTGCCAAACTAGTACCCAACAAAGAGAAAAATTCTCCAGCACTTCTTCCAGTCTCAGCGTCAGCCTGGCTAACCTCTGTGTAGCTCTTAGACACTCTGCGTCAACACTGGGCCTCTCTGCATCACCCGCATAGGCCCTCCAGTGACTGCACAATCTGTTGTCGCCTCTACGTCCGCCTCTCCAACCTCTGTGCTGGTCTTCTGGTGCTGCTCCCGACTCTCTATTCCGTACTTGCTGCCTCTTGCTGCTCTCCAGACCACTATTTCGAATTTTTCAACTAACTCCGCTCCAGAAATCGAACTGACTGGTCTCCCTCAATGTGTCCTCCAACTGACCCTTAAGCCTCTTCTTGTACTTTTCTCGTTGGTCCATCAACGTCAAAGATTAAATCTCTAATCAACGGCTAAGATTAGATTTGGCTTGATCCATGACTTTTGGACCCTTCTAACCCAGTTTTATATTAATACCCATTAATATTTTATTTTTCCTAAGTTTAGACTTAGGAACTCCATTAAAAATATTGATTATTTTAATATCTCCCAAACCGGTTAGAATCTGCCCAAACCATTTTGGGTCTTGGAGATCTCATGTGCTTTAGCCTCTCCACCAATTTTCATGGCTAGAGCACATTCGATGCTACCCCAAATCAACACTCCCTCTTAGCGAGGACTGTGCTCTAGTAATACTCCTCACTGAGTATCACCCTGATCATCCAACATCGGTCCCTGTGCTAATGCTAGGCCTCCTTGCCCAACATCCTCTGCACTGCTACATCCTGTACTGCTGCCCATGCTCCTACCACTACCACTGTTGCATCTGTACAGCAGCTCCCTCTACATCCGTGTTGTTGTTGGTCCTTTCTTCCAACACTGCAACTCCCTCTTCCACGTTGCACCATGCTACTACTGACTGCTATCGCACTGCAACATCACCCCCATTTCTGCGACTGAAATGGATTCTTTATCATCCCCATCTTTTCCCTGAAACAATCAAACTTTGTTCTTCCAAGGGCCTTGGTGAGGATGTCTGCCACCTGTTCTCCTGTAGGAGTGTAGCTCAACTGTACAACTCCTCGCTGGACATAGTCTTTAACAAAGTGACACTGGATATCAATATGCTTTGAACGATCATGAAACACTGGATTCTCATAGAGATTGATGCAACTCTGATTATCGCACATGATCCTGGTCGCCTCCATTTTTCTTTGGAATAGGTTCACAAGCAGTTTTATGAGCCATATGGACTCACACGAAGTTGTGCTCGCCGCCATATATTCTGCCTCAGATGAGCTCAGAGCCACGGACTTATGTTTCCTACTGCACCAGGAGGTCATTCCTGATACAATGTTGAAACAGTGCCCAGAGGTACTTTTCCGATCCACTGAACTTCCTGCCCAATCTGCATTAGTAAATCCACTCAATCTGATATCCTTACTCCTGGTGTACAAGAGTCCATAATCCACTATTCCTTGTAAAAACCTGAGAACGGGTTTGGCTGCTGCCCAATGCACCCTCTTCGGTTCCACCATGAGCTGACTGAGGGTATTGACAGTGTAGCAAATGTCTGGCTTGGTATTGACCAGATTCATCAAGGACCCCATAAGCTACCTGTATAAGGTGTGATCAACATCCTTGTCTTCTGATGCATCAATCTTCTGCCAATTGGTGATCATTGGAATAGCCATGGGTCTATAGTCCTCCATCTTGAATCTCTCCAGGATTTCTGTAGCATATCTCCCTTGCCCAAGGAAGATCTATCCCTTTTGCTACCAAACTTCCAACCCTAGGAAATAATGCATTCGTCCCAAATCCTTCATATCGAATTTTGTGGCTAGATTCTTCTTGTAGTCCTCGATGAGCCTGGATGATCCTGTTAGAAAGAGATCATTTACATACAATACTAAGATTAGCGGCTCATTCTCTACACCCAGATAGTAGAGATTTGGATCTGCGTCACTCTTGACAAATCCCATCTTCTACAAGTAGCCATCGATTCAACCATACCATGCTCTAGGTTCCTGTTTCAGCCCATACAAGGCTTTCTTCAACCTGCATACATGAGATTCCTTCTCATGTCTCTCAAAGCCCTCTGGTTGTTCAATATATACCTCTTCTTCTATCACCTAGTTCAGAAATGCCGTTTTGACATCCATCTGATGAATCTCCCACCCCATCTGCGTTGCAAGAGATATCACGGTTCTAATAGATGTATACCTGGCTACTGGGGCGAAGGTCTCTTCGTAATCAATTCCTTCCTTCTGAGCATACCCCTTAGCCACAAACCTGGCTTTATATTTCTCTACATTGCCGTCTGCAGCATATTTGATCTTGTAGATCCATCTCAAACCTATCACTGATCTGTCTTGAGGCCTTGGCACTACCTCCCAAACATCGTTCACTATTATGGAGTTGTACTCCTCTACCATCGCATCTAGCCAAACCTGATGTTGAGATGCCTCTTGGAAACTAACAGGCTCCCCATCCTGAGCTACTAATGCCTGATATCTATATGGTTGTTTTCGCTCCCTCTTGTTGTTTCTTGGCGCACCGATAAAGTCCTCTGCATCTCACAATATCTGACGAAATTTCCTACTAGTTCTTCCTCTGCCAGCAGGTGCTTCTGTTAGCTCCTCCTCATCCTGTGAATCTTCCTGACCCAAGGAAGAATTCTTTACTTCCGTTGGTTGAAGAGGATTAACCAACGGCTCCTCTTTTGATTACTCCTCGGAAGGCATTTCATGAGATTTTCTTAAAGTCTGTCCTCCATGAACTTCATATCTCGTCAAACCACTACCTCCCTGCTCCTTGGAAGATAGATTCTATATGCCTTAGCGTTCTCGCTATATCCCACTAAATACCCTTTTTCCGCAGTTTGATCCAACTTTTTTCTCTTTTCCTCAGGTACATGACAATATGCTAAACTCCCAAATATTCTGAAATAACTGACTTCAGGCATTTTCCCAGTGAAAACTTTCTCTGGAGTAATGTTGCCCAATGCCCGATGAGGAGTCCTGTTCTGAACATAGACTGTGTGTGTTGCATGCTTCCGCCCACAGGAATTTTGACATATCCTGATCATACATCATGGCCCTAGCTGCTTCAACAATAGTCTTGTTCTTCCTTTCTGCTACTCCATTCTTTTCCGGATTGTAAGGAGTTGTCCACTCTCTTCTGATGCCCCACTTAGGGCAAAAATCAGTGAAGTCCTTATCGACATACTCTCCACCATTATCTGAGTGCAAAACTTTTATTTTATTCCCAGTCAGATTCTCCACCAGAGCCTTGAACTCTTTGAATCGACAGAAAACCTCGTCCTTGGTTTTCAGAAAATAAATCCAAGTTTTCCTTGAGTGGTCATCAATGAAGGTAAGGAAGTACTCGGCACCACTAAGAGCTTTAGTGGACATAGGTCCACAGATATCTGAGTGTATCAATCCTAGCAAACTCTTGGCCCTGTTTTTACTTCTAGGAAATGCTGCTTTGGAATACTTTCCTAGAGCACATCCTCTGCATACATCATCTCGTTCCGTACTAAGATCCAGAACTCCTGTTACAGTGCTCCTGAGAATTCTCAGAGCCCCATGGTGCAAATGTCCCATTCTTCTGTGCCATAGTTCATTCAAATCTTTGTCTCCATGACTGCCTATTAGTGCCATTGGTGATTCTAGTTGTAGTCTATACAACCTATTATTTTTTATACCGATCTGCACTTTCTTTTTCCAGCTCGGGTGTTTGACGTAAACTTTCTCCTTGATGAAGAAGATGTCATAGCCTTTGCCTTGAATTTGCGACATGGAAAGTAAGTTCATCCCCAATCCTGGTACATGCATCACATTAGTAGCATGGAACCGCTCTCCCGATTCTATTTGAAAAACTATGGTACCCCTCCCTACTGGAGTACACTTTGTCTTGTTCCCCATGGTGATCTGAAAGTTCATCTTCTCCTCCCGATAATCTGAGAAACATTCATGGATTCTCGTCATATGCCAAGAGGCTCCACTGTCTATATACCATACCTCTGATGATGCAAAACCAATCATACAAGCCACTTCTTCTTCCAGCCTGGAAGCCAACATAGAGAAATCGAAATCACTTTCTCTTGTGCAATTTTCTGAAAATCTGTGCGAGTCACCTGACGTAGTTGCCTCTGCATGATGGTCTTGACCCATAACTAATTTTCCCTTCCTGTCTCTGATTACTTGCTCTAATACCAAGTGAAAATTCTATCACTACAACAACTGATTTACTTTACCTACTTATTTTCCAATAAGTTATTTATGAAATTCCTTCAATAAACATTAAAATAAATTTTGTTGCAAATATCACACCATAATACAAAAACAAACACATGCACAAGAATCAACACATCGACAAAGATATTTTGGACAACAGTCCCCAGAAAAACCCAATGTGGGAAAACCAGTGTAGCAAGGGAGGATTTTATTATTCAACAATTCTTTAGTACAACATGGTGCCAACCTAGCTTACCCAACAGAGAGAAAAATTCTCCAGCACTTCTCCCAGTCTCAGCGTTAGCCTGGCTGACCTCTGCGTAGCTCCCAAACACTCTGTGTCAGAACCTGCCTCTCTGCATCAGCATTGGGCCTCTCTGCGTCACCCACACAGGCCCTCCAGTGACTGTGCAGTCTGTTGCTGCTTCTATGTCTGCCTGAGAAGCTCTACGTCTGCCTCTCCAAACTCTGCGCTGATCTTCTGGTGCTGCTCCCTACTCTCTGTTCCGTACTTGTTGCCTCCTGCTGCTCTCCAGACCACTAGTTCGAATTTCTCAGCTAACCCCGCTCCAAAAATTGAACTAACTCGTCTCCCTCGGTGTGTCCTCCAATTGACCATCGAGCCTCTTCTTGTACTTTTCTTGTTGGTCCATCAACATCCGAGATTAAATCTATAATCAACGACTAAGATTAGGTTTGGTTTTATCCATGACTTTTGGACCCTTCGAACCCAGTTTTATATTAATACCTATTAATATTTTATTTTTCCTAAGTTTAGAGTTAGGAACTCCATTAAAAATATTAATTATTTTAATATCTCCTAAACCGGTTAAAATCTGCCAAAACCATTTCTAGGTCTTGGAAATCTCATGTTCTTTAGTCTTTCCACCAATTTTCATGGCTAGAGCACATTCGATGCTACCCCAAATTAACACAGTGGTTGATGGGCAGTGACAAGCACTCACAGTGGCCAGACATCAGCAGCATAACAAAGGGTGATACAGAGACAAGGTGTTGCAGCAGTAATGCAATCCTAAAACACCTTCCTCGCTAAGAGGGAGTGTTAGTTTTTGTAGCATCATAGGTGTTCTAGTATTGAAACCTTGTGGAGAGGATAAAGCACAGGAGTTCTCCATAACCCAGAAATCGTTTAAGGAAATTCCACCTAGAAATATCTCGATTAAATTATTAGCCTATTTTTAAATATTTCCGAAGTCTAAATTTAGGAAAAGGGGTTAATTAATCAATATTAATTGAGAAAGGTGAGAATCATATAGAAACTCACATGGATTGACTAGGAAATAATCTTAGCCATCGAATATGTTTTAATCTTGTTCGTTGGAGTCCTAACAAAAGATTATAAGAGGAAGTAGATGGAGAACACACACACATAGATCAATTTTCTTAGAGAGTTCGATTTTCCAAAGATTAGCAGCAGTTGTCAGAAGAGTTCAAGTCAAAAGAGGGAAGTAGAGATAGAGAGGGGTAGGGACAGTGACTCCAGAGGAAAGCTTTTCTAAATCTGGAGAGTCAACAACAAGAGGGTTGTATTTCCCAGAGAGGTTGCGCAGAGGCAGCACAGATAGCTTCAGAGGGAGATTGATTTTATTGAAGGGAAGAGAAATTCAATAGTTGTTGGTCCAGAAATTCTCTAGGAGGCCAAGCGAATTTATCCCAGAGGCAGAATTAGCCAAGACGTCATTTTTCTTACAGTTATGGGCTTAGCGAGTTGGGGTTTGTGCAAGCACTGTACATAAGCTCACACAGAGGCAAAACGACTAACTAGTTTGGTCAGTTGTCAGAGAAGGATCAGGCATGGTGTTGAGCTATTTGCCTCATGGATACAAATTAATTGTACCATCGATACACTTGGACAATACAATGATACAAAATATATGGGTGAGTTGTTTATTAATGTTACTGAAGATGTAGGTGTTGATTCTTATGTGCAAATCATTACAGACAATGCACTATTTGCAAGCCTGTTGACATGATTGTGGAAGTTAAATATCCACAAGTATTTTTGACACCTTGCATTGTCCATTCTTTGAATTTAGCACTTAAATCTATTTCTTTTGATGTGCTTTGGATTGGAAGCATTATTGAGGATGCACGGCATATCAACAACTTTGTACAAAATCATACAAATGCCCTCACTATCTACAAGGAGTAAACCAATCTATCATTATTGAAGATTGTGGATACACGGTTTGCCTCTTCATTCATCATGTTGAAGAGGTTGAGGTAGGTCAAGACCGCTCTTGGGGCCATGGTTATTTCAGAGTTTTGGTCTTTTTGGAGAAAGACAAATTAAGCAGCCTCAAAAAGAGTGAATAACACAGTGTTAGATGATGTTTGGTGGGAGAGGGTAGATCTACTTATTCAGATCATGGACCCTATAATTTCTTTGCTTTGATTTGCAGATACAGACCAACCCATCCTAAGAGAGGTTTATGAGGGATTGGATTCCACGATTGAGTCTGTGAGGAGCATTATTTTACAAAGTGAGTGCCTCGAGTATGAGACATCATTAGAGGCCTTCTTCACCGCCATACAAGATATTCTTGTCAGCAGATGGGACAAGAATTGTACAACTTTAAATTGTTTGGCTCACTCATTGAACCCAAAATACTACAACCATGAGTGGCTGAATGGTGGACCTTCTCGTAGATTCCCTCCTTACATGGATGGGGAAATTTCACAAGGGAAGAAAGTTGCATTGAGGCGGCTTTTTCAGAATAGAGCATCTCTTGATGAGGTGGAGGATGCCTTTGCAGAGTTTTCCACTGGCACTGGTTGATTTGTAGGATATGATGTGATTAGAGACAAGGGGGCTAAGAAGCCCTCTTCTTGGTGGGCAACTCATGGGGCAACAAGCCCTCCTCTACAACAGTTAGCGATGAGGCTCCTTTCTCAGGTGACTTCATCCTCTTGTTGCGAGAAGAATAGGAGCACATATGGAAATTTATAGTGTCGAGAAGAGCAGGCTTGAGCAATCCAGGGAAGAGACAATGGTTTATGTGCACACCAATCTTCGTTTTATTTATAGGCAGAGGGATGAGTGGTTGAAGGGAAAGAAAAAGGTGTGGGATGTCTTTCCTGATGATATGGGTTTGAACAACAGTGTTGAGTTGGCATTGGCCAACATGGATCTTAGTGAGCTAGTGTTAGAGTCTGTCATTTTTTATGATAGTGACACTGTAGAGGGGTCATCCTCCACACCAGCAGATGCAGAGATGACATTGGATACAGAGGAGGAAGATGAAGCAAAGAAGAGCAGTGGTGGCCATGATGATGAGTACAATGATGCTGATTTTGATTATGAGGATTGATGACTCATGAGCTACCTACTGCCTTCAGGCTTGTAGTTGAAGAAATTTCAACCCCCACTCTAGTTATCAATTTTCCTTATCACTCCATGCATTTAATTTTAAATCCAAGCATGATAAAATTTCTGAAATCTGGAAATGACAATATTTTTTGAAAACACAAATTTAGAGATTTCACAACCGCTGAAATTGCAGAAATAAAACACAGCAAAATTATGACAGCCACACAGAAAATGACAGTGATTTTTCGTCTATTGTGACGCTGGAAAAACCCCCTACAACTCTTGATGAAAATCGGTTTGAGAGATCTTCTTTATTTATGAAAATGTTTTTACAGAGAAATTGAAATACACAGTAAAAATTCCAGCAACCACAAAATACAACTTATCTAGATTTCCGTGCTTGAACACCGCCTCGAAAATCGTGCCAATCATCAAACAACCAAAACATAATTTTTTCTAGCAACAAAACACCCTTAAATGTTGTACGTCTTGCCTCGAAAAATATGCCCATAACTACTTGTACGGACTATACGGATTTCAGCAATATAACTGCCTCGAAATTCGTGCCCTTCCTGCTTTCCCTCTTCCTCGATTTTTGTGCCTTTCTCCTATTGTATGGTTTTTCCTTAGGATGCGTGCCAATAAACATTGCTGCCCAGATTTGCTGAAATATCTTCTTGCTACTCTCTTTCACTTCCTCACTGCTCAGAAATTTTCTCCTTGCTCTCTCTTCTCTTTCTCTCAAATGCTCATGAAAGAATGAATTGATCTTTTCTTCTCCTCTTATCCTTTTACTTTCCAAATGACCTTTTGGGTTACCCTAAGATCTAATGGCTGAGATTCATTTAGATCTGGGGATGAGAATAAATGTGTTTTTAATTCTCACTTTCTATTTCTTAACTCACCCACTTAAATAAAAACCCATTTAACCTTTTATTCCATAGTCACTTTTTCACTTTCTAATTCTTCATTGACTTTAATAAAGCACCTTTAAATTAGAATGTAACTTTACCACTTATAAATTCACTTTTAAATTAAATTGACTTTACCACTTATAAAGTCATTTTAGGAGAAAAGTACAAATAAATTTGGACATTTTTCCTTAGGCCAAAGATGAAAGCCTTAGAGAACCACTTGCCCTCTAGTACCCAAATTTTAACACTCCCTCTTACTGAAGAAAGTGTTTCTCACCACTCCCATCTTGTCTCTGAAATAGACATGCTTGCCCCATGGTAAGGCTTTGGTGAAAATGTCTGCTACCTGCTCATTTGTGGAAATGTACTCAAGCTTGACAACTCCCTTTTGGACATAGTCTCTAATGAAGTGATACTTGATCTCAATATGCTTTGACCTGTCATGAAAAACTAGATTCTTCGTGAGTTTTATGCAACTTTGATTATCATAGTAAATTATTGAAGGTCTCAATGCCTGACCAAATAGACCAACCAACATCTTGCAAAACCATATGGCCTCACAACTAGCCAAACTAGCAGCCATATACTCTGCCTCAGCTGAGCTCAATGCAATTAACTGTTGTTTCCGATTGATCCACGACATAACTGCCGAACCCAACCCAAAACAACACCCGAAAGTACTCTTCCTATATGAAGCACAACCTGCCCAATCTGAATCCTTGTACCCTGCCAATCTCACTCCATCACCCTGTCTATAATCCAGAACAAAATCCATAGTCCCTTACAAGTAACGAAGAACGTGTTTTGCAGCCACCCAGTGCACTCTCCTGGGCTCACACATGAACTAATTCATAGTGTTAACTACAAAACATATATCTAGTCGAGTGTTGACCAAATACATCAATTGACCAATCATTTGTTTGTATAGAGTAGGACCCACCAACTCGGAATCAGAAGCATGAAGCTTCTTCCAATTAGTGATCATAGGTGTAGACATGGGTTTACAGTCCTCCATGTGAAATCTGCTAAGAATATCCACAATGTACTTCCCTTCTCCGAGGAAGAAATGCCCCTCCTCCTACCACACCTCCAATCCCAGAAAATAATGCACCAAGCCAATATCCTTCATCTCAAACTCTGAAGCAAGATCTCTCTTGCAACCTTCAATGAGTCTCTCTGCACCAGTAATGATCAAGTCATCAACATACAACACCCAAATGAGAGGCTCCTCACCCACCACAATGAAGTATAGGTCTGGATCAACCTCACTCTTTGTGAAACCCAACAGCTGCAAGTATGTATCAATCCTCGAGTACCAAGCTCTAGGATCTTGCTTCAGGCCATAAGAGTACCTTTTTCAATCTGCATACATGGGATTCCTTCCCATGCACCTCAAAGCCTTGCAGCTACTCAATATAAACCTCCTCCTGAATGAATCCATTGAGAAATGCGGCCTTCACATCCATCTGGTGGATCTTCCAACCCATCTCTGCTGCAATCAATATAATGTAGCGAATAGATGTATACCGAGCTACAGGAGCGAAGGTCTCCTCATAGTCAACTCCCTCTACCTGTGAGAACCCTCTCGCCACAAATTGAGCCTTGAACTTCTCGATGCTTCCATCTGCAACATGCTTTATCTTGTAGAGCCATCTGGAAGTAACAACTGATTTACCTTCAGGCCTCGGCACTACCTCCCAAACATCATTCTTCATAATAGAAGAATACTCCTCCATCATGGCCTCTCTCCAGACCTGCTGGCTGGCTGCCTCCTCATAACTAGAAGGCTTGGAGTCAACAATGCTTGTCACCAATGCCATGTAACTACAAAACCACTTAGGTGGTTTACTTTCTCTAACCTGTCTCTTTGGCCTAGCAACTGATGTGGTCTCGCGCAAGGTATCTTGAAGCCACTTGGGCTTCCTCTTCCCTAAGCATACTTCTCCCACTAGAGTGAAAGAATCCTCATCATCATCAAAAGCCTGAACTCCTAAAGGCCTGCCAACTGACCTCATGCCTGAATCTGTGCCTATAGATGCTGAAGTACCGTGTGAACTGTCCATTAGTGGACTACCCTGTGAATTGCTTTGCGGATTGCTTTGCATGCTACCCGAAGAACCACCCACCTGACTCTGAGAGCCACTGCTCAATGATGGACCTAACACTATAATCGATGTACCTCCCTGTCCCTGACCACTGTATTCCTGTGACTGACTCAGTTGCTCCTGAGGGTCTGGTGACTCTCGATACTCTAACTCCCGTGACCTTCTGAAAGCTCTCTCCTCCTCGAACTTCACATCCCGCTTGACAACCACTTTCCTCTGCGCAGGGATATAAATCCAATAAGCTTTCGATGTCTCGCTATAACCCACAAAGATGCCGTTGTCTACAGTGGGCTCTAGCTTGGCCCTGTTCTCCTTGGGGACACAGGAATATGTAAGGCACCCAAAGATACAAAAGTGCCCAACATTAGGCTTCTTCCCAGAAAAAACCTCCTCCAGAGTCACATTCCCCAAGGCACGATGTGGACTCTTGTTCTGCAAGTACACAGCAGTGTTGCAGGCTTCTGCCCACAAAAATAAAGGTAACCCTTGACCATGAAGCATGGCTTTGGCGGCCCCTACAATAGATCTGTTCTTCCTCTCCGCAACCCCATTCTACTGGGGGTTGTAAGGCACTGTGAACTCCCTCATAATGCCTGCCTCAACACAAAAATCAACAAACTCACCAAGGGTATACTCCCCTCCATTGTCCGACCTAAGGACCCTGATCTTCCTACCTATCTGGGTCTCCATAAGAGCGTAAAGTTTTGTAGATGTTCTATGCTAAGAGCAATTTCACTTTTCACACAGCAATCATACAAGTAGTTGAGCAAAATGCAGATAGAACATATAAGCAGATCTTACAGAAGACAAATCAGAAACAGGAAAAATGTGTGTGTTTGTTTCGGCGGTCAACAGGATGCTTCAACCAGCAAAGTCTCCTTTGGTCAGCCAGCC
>APFE030242398.1:150112-160385 GCA_000404065.3 Pinus taeda
TTGTACAATAGTACTCATGGCAGCTAGATACCCTTGGTATCTACAAGATATGGCGCGAGCCAGGGACAAACCCCACAATGTGTGGGGAAACCCTTTGATCAAATTTTCTTTTGTCTTCAAAATTCAGCAGAGAGAGAGAGAGAGTACATTTACAACAGAAGTCAATACTTTGACTTATCTAGATCTAGCATAGATCATTTCGTATAATGATGAGATCAGTTGAAGACATTCTGCTTCAACTGATTCTCCAAGGTGATGGCTTCACTTATCCATTTCGTCCATTTACACCTTATCGTGGACCACCATCTCATCTGCTTTCATCATCATGCTGCCCATTATTCTGCATCTTCCATCATTATGCAAACCTATTCATCATCTTGCTACTTACGCCCATTATGCTGCATCATACATCATCATGCAGTCTTATTGATGTTGCCTCATACATCAGCTTGCAGTCTCACTGTCTAATCATGTTGCCCTTTGAATCATCGTGATCATGTTCATATACATATATATGATACTTGTCACTGTTCTTTGAAACATGTTGAAACTGCCGTATGCTACGGATCTCTTCATTGAACCCTTATCTCATCATCGAGTCATAGCTGGGCTGCATTTGTCATAATAATCATTGATCCGAGAGAATAGGTCATTCACTGTAATCCAATGACTAGTCTGCTACAGAACTGCCACCGAGATTAAGACAGCGGCTTGTTATACCATGATTGTTTATGTCGAGAATGGATAATCTTTAGTTCAGCGGTTCCTTAACCTATCCGAGGACGCAGCCAAACCCTAGATCTATCCCACATGAAATGCGGATTCATTTTCTTTATGAAACGAACTTGACTGCAGTTCCATTACCTTGACTACGTGGCATATTATATGAATGTCCAGCGTATATATTTCCAGTGCCCAGCATATATACTGTCCAGTGTTTACATTACAGCCACGTATATAATATGACTGCGTCGCTGCGTTCAATGTGTTACTATTTTATTTATTTATTTATTTATTTATTTATTTATTTATTTGTTAAACCGAATTACAATTCGTGTGCCGGCACTATGCCACGGCCACACTGTAATGTATATGTTAACACAGTCCGTGTAACCGGTATACAACCGCACGGCCTGTAGAACAGAATCACTGCGAGTTAACAATTCATTCCCGACTTTTACAATTATATGTGTGCCGGCATACCGCCACAGCCACACATAATTACTTTGCCAACGCGGCCCGTATAACAGGTATTAACCCCCACGGCCTGTACAATGGAATTGCCACCGATTAACCGTTCGATCCACCGATTTTTACAATGGTATGAGTGCCGGCATTCCGCCACGGCTACCCGATAATTTATAACACAGGTCGAGTCACTGCCCTGACCTGTACAAATCTGCGGGCAGTATTATACGCTGCCCTCCGTAACCCAAGTGCGCACTTAGTGCGACTTTACCGAGACCGACATTCACATATACCTGCTCCTTTGTTTATACCAACAGCGAGCCCGCAGCCTTCGCTTATAGTTAATACACAGACCCGTATTCTTGCTGTCCGCCTGTCACAACAGCGCACTCGTCGTGCTACCTGTTAGCTTTAGCATATACCGAATCTGTCAACTCGACCTCCGTTTGCCTTCGGCTAGAACCACCGTCGCCTACATCTGCGTCAAGACGTTTGTCGACCTTGTGCTTCTTGTGTGAAGACTTGAAATAATGTGTTCAGAAATAATGCCGAGACAGAGTATGTCTCTGTTTGATCACCGAGATTTCTTCCTTATAGTTATCCCGAGACTTTGACTGAACTGTCACGTAATTCTTAAGTATGCTGAGATTGTATGTCTCCATTCACAGGTATGTTGAGATTGTATCTTGCACTGAAATCATTATTACACCAAGACTGTAATTACTTCAGAGATACCCAAGATTGCATCCTCCTGTCATGTGTATTTCAGACCCTTGTATTCATGCGAATTACCCTGTGATAAGGATCCCAAAAAAATCTCAGACGAGTCTGAGTGATATTTGAGATCTAATATCATCTTCCAGGCATGGAAGTCATCACTTCCAGTCAGCTTGTCATTCTTCCTGAATTCAAGACTAGTGGAACCCATTTCCTTCAATGATGATTGCTATAGATAGAGTTTGTCTTCACCTCAGCTCTGATACCATGTTAAGTTTTGTAGATGTTCTATGCTAAGAGCAATTTCACTTTTCTCACAGCAATCATACAAGTAGTTAAGCAAAATGCAGATAGAACATATAAGCAGATCTTACAGAAGACAAATCAGAAACAGGAAAAATGTGTGTGTTCGTTTCGGCGGTCAACAAGGATGCTTCAACCAGCAAAGTCTCTTTGGTCAGCCAACCCAGCATGTGTCACAACAACCCTCCAACCAGTAGATGAGTCAACCCAAGTCAATTCTACAAAAGTCAACGCCGTCCTGAAAAGTCAACACAGGGGCAGCAAGCTAAAAGTCAACGCATCAGCAAAACGGTCAACCCTTTGACCTCGATTTTTGTTCCAGGTAGTACGGCCTTCAAAAATCGAACCTTCCACAAGTTTTCAGCTTGATTGGACCACGGGTTGACCAAAGTCAACGCTGGTCAAACTTTCTGCAAAACCCTAGCAGCAGAACCCCTAGCAGCAGAAAATCCGTACGGTCTGTCCTCTTCGTCCTTCCCACGTGTGGCTGAAATTCGTCCTCCAGGTAGCTCGTACTCTCTAAGATGAGAGAGGAAGATGTGAGTTGAGTTGTGATGAAATTCTCTCCAACTTTCCCTGTATTTATATACATCAATGAGGGTGTGTGACACATCTGTTGGGCATGTGAGCCTACATGACAAAACTGGCTGACCTTGCACATATAATTTATTAAGAATAATAAATTCAAAATATAAGTTCTGCTCATCGGATTAAGACTATTTTTATATGGATTTTACACCTCTCACAAAGGGGAATCCAACAAAAATATTAGCCTCTTAATCTGAGCATCAGAACATGGAGTTTGGACCTAGTTGTCCAAATTTAACAGCGTTGAACTCTTGAAACCACTTGAAGACCTCAATCTTGGTCTTCAAGAAATAAATCTAGGTCTTCTTGAAGTGGTCATCAATGAATAAAACATAGTACCCATAGCCACTCAAGGATACATGAGATATCTAACCACTCACATCGGTATGAATCAAGTCAAAGATCTCAGTCGCTCTGCTGTCACTGTTGGAAAAAGGGGATCTAGCAAACTTTCCCACAGCACATCCTCTGCATACATCAAGGTGATCAGAACTGAAATATGGCACACCAGTTGTGATATCCCGCAATGTACTCAAGGCCCAATGATACATGTGTCCCATCCTGCAGTGCCAAATCTCACACAACTCTGAACTGCTAGATCTGTTGTCGGTCCTATCTCGGGTGCTGCTACTCAATGCCATCGGGGCTGGAATGAGAACTTGTACACCTTGGCATCGCGCACACCAATCACTCTAGCTGAAGAAGTTGGAATTCCCCTAGGATATATAAGCACCTGCCCTCTCCTGAACAACACATCATATCCTCTGTCCTCAAGTGCTGAGACGGATATCAGGTTATTCTTCATTCTAGGCACATATAGAACATTTGACACTTTCAAGGGAGGTTTGGACCCCCTATCAAATGTCAATGTCCCCACACCGACTGCGCTAAACATGTTGTCATCACCAAGTACTACCTCCATATCAGTATCATCCTCTGAAAGCTCTGACAAGTACTCTCTGACTTCTGTGATGTGGCGAGAAGCGCCACTGTCAACATACCAAATGCTAGAAGATGCTATGTTAGTAGCAGGGAGTACACACTCCCTCTGAACCTGTATGGCAGGTGATCCTGCACTAGTGGCCTCACAAGCTATGAACCCAAACTCCCGATCAAGGATCTCTAAGAAGCTCTCTATCTCTACATAACCTGCCATGGGTTTGTCTCTCCCTTTCTTGTTCTTCTTCTTTGGACACACAACAGCATTGTGTCCCAACTTTTGACAATTCCAACATTTGACTTTGGAATAGTCCTTCTCCTTGTTCTACTGCTTGCCTTTACCTTTGCCTTTGCCTCCACTGTTGGAAGCTTGCTTCTTTGCTCTGCCCTACTTGCCTCTTGCTAACAATGTCACATTGTCATCCTCCTCCACCTGTTTGGCTGCCCCAAGATGGTTCTTTCTAATCTCATTATGAATGCAATCATCCCACAACCTCTCCCAATCGGAAAAGTTTTCCCGTGCAACAATGCCATCCACAAAATTCTCCCAAGTCTTGGGAAGACCATTCAAAGAAATCCTCACCAACTCATTGGGTGCAATGATCTCATCTATAGCTGCCAACTCATCTCTACCGAAGTGATCTTTGTGAGGTATGTTGTAGCACTGTCAATCTTAGCCATTTTAATGGCTTTCAGTTTCTCCTTTAGGACCATTTTTCTGTTTTCATTTGAGCTCTGGTAAAAACTAGTCAAGGGTATCCACATCTCATGTGCATAAGTCTTTCCTCTCACATGAGGAATGAAATGATCTTTGATTCCTTCCAGAATCAATCTTTTTGCCTTAGCATTTTTTTTGTTAAACTCTGTCAACTGTACAGGGTTAGCAAGTACTACTGGGTTCTATGTGGTATTTACCATAATGCCCCAGACTTCTGCTTCCTCAAAGATGCTTTGGATTCTCTCCTTCCATGCAATGTAGTTGTTCTGCCCATCCAACCTGTCTTCAACTCTCAAACCCAAAAACATGTTTCACTATCCTACCAAAATTGAAATTTTCAAATTTGTGGTAAAGGTTTATGTTTTCTATGTAAAATTCAGCTCGCTGTAATTTCCACTTTGTTGTCCCAAACTACACTTTTCAACCAACCAAGCTCCAATACCATGAAGAAATTTCAACCCCCACTCTAGTTATCAGTTTTCCTTACCACTCCATGCATTTAGTTCTAAATCCAAGCATGATAAAATTTCTAAAATCTGGAAATGACAATATTTTCTGAAAACACAAATTTAGAGAGTTCACAACTACTGAAATTGCAGAAATAAAACACAGCAAAATTATGACAGCCACACATAGAAAATAACACAGTGATTTTTGGTCAATGTGACCCTGGAAAAACCCCCTACAACTCTTGGGGAAAACCAGTTTGAGAGCTTTTCTTTATTTCTGAAAATACTTTTACAGAGAAATTGAAATACACAGTAAACATTCCAGCAACCACAAATTACAACTTATCTCAATTTCCGTGCTTGAACTTTGCCTCGAAAATCGTGCCAATCAGCGAACAGTGAAAACAGAAAATTTTCCAGCAATAAAACAACATTAAATGTTGTACGACTTGCCTCGAAAACATGCCCAAAACTTGTTGGACGGACCATACGGATTTCAGCAGTATGTCTGTCTCGAAATTTGTGCCAAAATCTGCCTCAAATTTCATTCCCTTGCTGCTGTCCCTCTTCTTCGATTTTTGTGCCTTTTTCTGTTGTACGATTTTGTCTTGGAATGCATGCCAATAAATGTCGCTGCCTAGATTTGTTGAAATATCTTCTTACTGCTCTCCTTCACTTCCTCACTACTCATAAATTTTCTCCTTGCTCTCTCTTCTCTTTCTCTCAAATGCTCATGAAAGAATGAATTGATCTTTTTTTCTCCTCTTCTCTTTTTACTCTGTAAATAACTTTTTGGGTTACCCTAAGATCTAATAGTTAAGATTCATTTAGATCTAGGGATGAGAATAAATGTGCTTTTAATTCTCACTTTCTATTTTTTAACTCGCCCACTTAAATAAAGACCCACTTAGCCTTTTATTTCCATAGTCACTTTTTCACTTTCTAATTCTTCATTGACTTTAATAAAGTCACCTTTAAATTAAAATGTAACTTTACAACTTATAAAGTCACTTTTAAATTAAATTGACTTTACCACTTATAAAGTCACTTTAGGAAAAAAGTACAAATAAATTTGGACACTTTTCCCTAGGTCAAAGATCAAAGCCTTCGGGACCACTTGTCCTCAAGTACCCAAATTTTAACAGTAGTTGTTTTGTATCTTCTATTTCTATTTGCCATTGGCATTGCTACAACGTACTACATATGTAACATTGTACACATTTTGATTTTGATGAATTAATGAGAAAACTATAGTGTCTTGTCTTTCTCCTATTGGGTCATTGATGAATATGTATTATGATCTATCATTTATGTCACAATTGTATTTGTATGCATAATGTTACTTTGTAAAACTTACATCTAGATGAAGATCTATATTTGAATCAATGAATTTGTATCATGAATGAGAATTGTGTATGAAATATCTAATTTTTAATATATATATATATAATAACGTGCCCTGTTCCAGGGGGTCAATGTGTCTGTGTTCGACACTCGAATCCTCGTGTCCTTCGTGTTTCGTGTCCCCGTGTTAGGTGACTTAGTTGGCCAATTTATTTTGTTGATTGGATCGCTAGTTGGGCATCCATATATTGTACTCAGAATTTCACTGATGCTTGATAATAAAACCCTCAATTGATGCACCGGTTTTCCCAAGTTGGGTTTTTCCGGGGACTTTAGTCCAAAAATAACTGTCAAATTTATTGTGTGTGCCAGTGTTTTCTCAAATTCTATTTTTCTTCCGCAATATTTTTTATTTGTGAAGATTGCATTGTGATTAATTTGTTGTTGTTGCAGCAATAAACTGAATAATTAATTTATCTATTAGAAGAATTAATTCCAATTGCTGCAATAGGATTTTAGTAGTGAAATTTTCACAATGAACAAAAGGGCTACAAGGAGGGCTAACAACTAGGTGATCAATGGCTACTATGATTAGGAGGTTGAGGAGTTTTTTATTTGTCTTGGAATTCTTATACTTGTTGAAGGGTTTGTGGAATTAAGTCCTAAAGCAAGACTTGGAGTGCTAATGCAAGTAGAGTTTTTGTGATGCACATTTGGTTCATCTCCTTGATAGCATATGGAATGACTTGGTATTGATGCTAGCTTGTTGTTGATCCCTTGGTGTATCCGCAAGATGAAGAAACTCTATCCCTTACAGTTCATGCAAGGAAAAGAAAGGAAAGCATCATACATCAACAACTAATGTTGAGGATGAAGATGAGCATCCACCTCAGAAGAAGACTAAGGAATCTAAGCTTGATAAGATTGAAGATGGACTTCACTGTTTTCTGCAAGGAGGCAAGGATCAAGAGGGAGTTGAAAATTCCCTACAACCCTCAACAGTTTACTTCTTAATCAAGAGATGAATACTTCATATTTTTCTCCCTTGATTTTTATTATTATTATTATTATTATTCATTGGTCAACGTCTTGTTTTTGTATTTTTTGCTTGGTTATGATTATTTCTTCCATGGCCTTCTAAATGAGGTTTGCAGGGAAATAATGAAGGTTGCGAAGGCAATGATTTTCACGACAAATGGGAGCGTAAGAAAGAACAAAGCAAGGCTTATGACAAGACGGTTCTCCCAGTAAGGGGGAGTAGATTGCAAGGATATTTTTGCTCCAATCTTCGATGAATAGGCTTAAGGGCCCGAGAAGAGTTATTTGTGTTCAAAAGGGAGAAATTGTACAAACATCAAAACTAGGAAGAGCTTCCAGTTTCGAGGGAAGCAAAGGCTAAATGGAAGGAGAAACCTTCCAAGAGGATTTCATGGATTGAGATTGTCAAGATGCTCAGAGACAGGTCTCTAGAAGTAATATGCCTTCCTTGAGGAGATCATATAAAATAGCAGAAGAACCTGCTCACATGACTGAGTGAGCAACAACAACACAAGAACTTACTTATGTGATAGAGGGAGCAACAGTGGTAGGACTTGTTTATGTGATAGAGGGAGCAATGGTGGCAAGACGATTTGCTTCTGTGATAGAGGGAGCAACCAAGACTACCACAGGAAACTTGCTTCAATGTTAGAGGGAGTTGGCCTCGGAGATTGAAATGAAGGATACTGGCCAGATACGTTATTTCTTGGGATCGTAGATATGGTGATTCTCACGATGTACAGGCAGTTGATTAGATCCTTGATGTACCTTGTTGACACCAAGCTTGATATTTACTTTGCAGTGAACACGTTGAGCCAGTATATGGTCAAGCCAAGGCAAATACATTGGGCTGCACCAAAGCATGGTTGAGGTACCTATGTGGTATATTAGATATGGTTTGAGATACGCCTCAGATGGTGAAGTGAGGCTACAAGATATACATATTTAGATTGGGTCCAGAGTGCAGAGGACAGAAAGAGAATATCAGGGTCCTACTTCAACTTGGGATCAACTATGATATCTTGGTTTAATAGAAAGCAAACTTTTGTTGCAATCAGCTAAGAAGAGGTAGAGTACCTGTTACACAATATTTTGTCACACCTCTTGCACTGTTGATTTGGGGTAGCATCGGATATGCTCTAGCCACGAAAATTGGTGGAGAGACTAAAGCACATGAGATCTCCAATACCCAGAAATGGTTTGAGAAGATTCTAAACAGTTTGAAAGATATTAAAATAATTAATATTTTTAATGGGGTCCCTAAGTCTAAACTTACGGAAAATAAAATATTAATGTGAATTAATATAAAACTGTGTTAGAAGGGTCCAAAAGTCATGGATCAAGCCAAATCTAATCTTAGCCTTTGATTAGGGACTTAATCTCGATCGTTGAATTTTCAACAAGAAAAGTATAAGAGGAGGCTTGAGGGTCACTTGGAGTACACATCGAGTTGATCAAGATTTCGGTTTTCTGGAGCAGGGTTACTGAGGAAGTCAAAAGAGTGATCAGAGTTGCAGCTGAGGGGCAGTGAATACAAAAGCAGAGAAGAAGAGATAATACCAGGAGGATTAGTGCATAAGTCGAGAGAGGGATGCGGAGCCAACCAGAGGTTCACGTAGAGCCAACTAGGGCTCACGCAGAGGCAGCCAAGAGCTGCGGAGTGCCTTAGAGAGCCAGCGTGGGTAACGCAGAGGCTCTAAGGGCTAACACAGTGCCTCCAAAGGCTGACGCAGGGTGAGAGAGGGTGACGTTGGGCTAGAAAGGGCTGACGCAATCCCTAGAGGCTGACGCTGGTGTTTTCGTAGGGCAGATTGGAGTTGGGAGCTGTCAGAGTGTTTATCCAGTGTTTCAGCCGGAACATTTGTCTCCGACTGAGAGGTACTACTGCCGAGATTATTCTCTGTTGGGTGAATTGGTTTTGGCACCCAGATTGTATTCTAAAACTGCTTGATAATTAAAACCCTTAGATAGTTGCACCGGTTTTCCTGCATTGGGTTTTTCTAGGGACATTGGTCCAAAAACAACAGTGTCACTTATGTTCTTGTTTTGTTTCCTTCATTTGATGATATGTAATGTGTTGAGCATGTACTTGTATTTATTTTCAGTATTTACATGGTAAATAACTTGTTAATTAATCAGAACAAGTAGGCAAAAATAAATCAGAAAAGTATATGAAAGGTTTCTAACAATTAGACTTAGAAATTCCAACATGAAGTTCCCTGTGACATACCCCTAAGCACCCAAAAAAATGACCATAATGCAGTGTACTCATTCATATATGCAACTCAGATCCTTCCTCAGACATTGATTGGAAAATGCCTTGATCTTCCTCTGAAGGAAATAGCTCTTAAACCCTAATTTGAGAATCATCGCTCTTATGAGACTAAAAAGCGTGATGGTCACCTGTTGTATTATACTTACCTGTGATGGCATCGGTCTGTTTACTTGTATACCAGTGATGATCCCAAAAAGGCAATTTTCCCAAAGAGGATGAAAAGCTTCGTGATCAAGAAGCTTCCACATCGATGAGCTGGAGGTAGTTCGACGTAGATGAGGTCAAGTTCTCCCAACTTGGCCTCTTGGTCTTATCCCTATGACCTACCTCCTTGAGATGAGGACCTACTCCTATCTTTGGAGAGATCCTAACTCCCTTTCCCAGCCTATATATTCATCCTCTCCCATTCCCAAATGGTTGGTTTATGTCTATTTGCACCCTTATGTTAAGATTGTGCCTATATGCTACTCATTTGGCTTGGAGAAGGAGTGCTTGGAGAGCCTAACTTGGACTTGGAAATTCATTCAAGGAGAACCTATTGACATCAAGGCTTGGTTGTATGTTTCCTCCTTTATTCTATTAATATACAACTGCTGGTTCATTTATCCAAAATGTGTATGCTCATGTATCATTTAGCTTAACGCTCCTTGATCTATTAAGTAGGTTACTTTTGAATATGCTATTTGTATTTGCATGCCTTGTTGTGTCTTGATC
>APFE030242398.1:172128-183513 GCA_000404065.3 Pinus taeda
TGTGGCCATGTTATCCTTGAGAGCTTGGAGGATATCCTGACTCTCTTGGATCCAAATCTTGGCTCTCGAAGCCTTGCTATCACCAAACATCATGTCAACAAAAGATAAAGGATGATACCCATACAAAGCATAGAATGGTGACATACCAATGGACATGTGATGTGTAGTGTTGTAGCAATACTCCCCTAGATGCAACCACTTCAACCATGCTCTCTGCTGCCCACTGACGTAGTTACGCAAGTAGCCCTCCAACCACTTGTTAACTATCTCTGTCTGTCCGTCTGTCTGTGGGTGATAACTGATGCTCGGTGTCAACTCCATCCCCACTATAGCCGGAAAAGCTCCTGCCGAAACCCGCCCATGAAACGGCTGTCTCTGTCACTGACGATGGTCTTAGGAAGACCATCTAGCCTAAAGACCTCTCTGAAGAATAGCTTGGCCACCTGTGCTGCTGTGTAGTGTGCGGATATGGCAAAGAAATGTGCGTACTTCGTTAGCCAGTCAACGACGACAAAGATACAATCATTGCCCTGTACCATGGGCAACCCTGTGATGAATTCCATCGAAATACTCTCCCATTTTCCCTCCAGAATAGGAAGAGGCTGCAATAAATCTGCTGGATGGCTCATCTCCCCCTTGTTCGTCTGGCAAATGTTGCACTCCCGGATATGTTGGAGTACGTCCTCCTTGAGGCCCTTCCATGAGAACCTCTCTCTGATAGCCCTATAGGTTTTGGTAAACCCCTGATGGCCGGCCAATGGTGAACCATGTGATGCCTGGAGTATCTTCTTCTTGAGCTGAGATCCCTCAATCAAGAAGATCCAATCCCTGTAGTAGATGATCTCATCGACCACCTTGTACCTGTCATCCGCCACCTGCCCATCCAAAACCTCACATGCAAACCTGTCCTTGGAGTACTCTACTAAGAGTTGAGCCCTCCAGTCTGTATTCAAGCTCATAAGAGACGTGGCTGGTCTACGTGAAAGAGCATCTGCTACCACGTTGTTTTTACCCTTGACATACTCAATGTCAAAGTCATATGCTTGGATCTTGCTAATCCACTTCTACTGCCTCTCCTGTAGCTGCTTCTGCTCCAAAACGATTCTGAGGCTATTGTGATCAGTCCTCACCCTAAACCTATTACCCACTAAATACTGCCGGAACTTGGCCAATGCATGCATGATGGCCAACATCTCCTTGTCGTATATAGAATACAACCTCTCGTGCGGAAGGAGCTTCCGGCTCTCATAGGCTATAGGGTGACCTCCCTGCATCAATACTACGCCGATCCCCTCTCCCAACGCGTCACACTCCAAAACAAATGGTTGCGTGAAATCTGGCAATGCAAGCACTGGGCAGCTACTTATAACCTCCTTGAGCCTGTCAGAGGCTCACTGCACTGTATCCGACCAACTGAAAGTCCCCTTCCTCGTCAAATCTGTCAGGGGTGCAACAAGCTGTGAGAAACTCTTGATGAACTTCTGGTAGTAAGTACAAATGCCAATGAACCCCCAGAGTTTTGTCACGTTCCTCGGCTCCGGCCACTCTCTAATGGCCCTGATCTTCTCCCCATGGACTCTCACTCCATTCACCCCTATGATGTGCCCCAAATACAACATCTCTGTCAACCCAAACTCACACTTGGAGAGTTCGGCATAGAGCTGCTACTCTTGCAAGATACGCAGCACTGTCTCAATGTGCTGAAGATGCTCCTCCCAAGTCCTGCTGTAAATGAGAATGTCATCAAAGAATACCAACACAAACTTCCTCAAGTGACTGCAGAAGATGTGATTCATGCAGAAATGAAATGTGGCAGGGGCGATGGTTAGCCCAAAGGGCATCACCAAGAACTAAAAGTGCCCATAGTGACACCTGAAGGTGGTCTTGGGAATGCCCTGCTCCCTCACGCGAATCTGATGGTACCCAGATCTCAAATCAATCTTCGAGAAGAATTGTGCTCCTCTCAACTCATCCATCCACTCGTCGATCCTGGGTATGGGATACCTGTTCTTCAGTGTCTTCTTGTTTAGGGCCCTGTAGTCAATGCACATTCTCAATGTGTCGTCCTTCTTCTTCACTAACACCACGGAAGAAGTGAAAGGAGTCGTGCTCGGCCGAATGTGCCCAAGAGCCAGCAACTCCTAGATAGCCCGCTCAATCTCATCCCGATAAGCCTTGGGGTGCCTATAGGGGGTGGTAATCATTGCCTGTATGCCCTGCTCAAGCTCGATGGTGTGCTCAAACCCCCGGTCTGGTGGCTGTCCTGGCGGAATCTCCCCGAACACTCTGGCATATCGGTCAAGGATGGACTGTATCTCCGGATGTACTGTCTGCCCTATAGTCCTGCCCCTGATGCACACAGCTCCACTGCCCACTCTATGTCTCCCTTCCGGAAGACTGCCACCATCCGACGAGCCGAAACAGTCTTGAGGCGGATATGTGTGCTGACCTCGTATCTTCTCAGGCCTCCCTGTCTTCTCATCATCCCACTCCATCTCTAGGGTCTTCCAATCTATCGTGACCTTCCCTAGAATGATAAGCCACTGAACACCTAGTATCACATTGGTGTCCGGAATATCGACCACGAAAAAGTGGTCAGTTAATGTGTAGGTGCCCATCATCCGGAATATCGACCACGAAAAAGTGGTCAGTTAATGTGTAGGTGCCCATCGTCACTGACAGCTTTGGAACATAACGAGCACACATCATGGTCTGATCTCCTGGGACCAAGACTGAAAACCCATCAAAGCTCTCTGTCTGTATACCTCTCCGCTCAACCATCTGTGCATCGATGAAGTTGTGGGTTGCCCCGCTGTCAACCAAAACTGATACTCGTTGGCCACGTACTATCCCCCGTACACGTAGCGTCAGATACTTGGGAACTCCTCGCAATGCTGCAAGGGCCCCTCCGGTAGGTGCAAAAATGCACCACCTGCTGCTGGCGGTGGAGGTGGCAAAGGTCCCTACACAGCATGACTATCTCCTGCCTCCACATCATCCTCATCATCCTCTTCCCCACTGCTCTCAGAGAACTAAATAAAATGTGCTTTGCCAGCAGCACATCTATGTCCTGGTGCCCACGGCTCCTAACAGGTGAAGCACAACCGCTTTTTCTTCAGCTCCCTCCTGGCATCATCGTCAATTTGTGCTTGTCCTGGATTCCTCTTTGGAGGTGGAATCCTCACATCCTTCCCCTTAGACTGGAAAGTCCGTCTCTGGGGGTAAGGTGTCCGAGTCCTAGGCAAGACATCCTGTAAGTCCCGGGTCCTGCTAATGGCGTCCTGGAGTGTGGCTGGTCTAGTGGATCAGACTAAACCCTGAAGTGGCTTTGCTAACCCCTCAACATACATATAGATCCTCCGTGTCGTGGATAGATCTAGCATCATCACTGAGACCCTCAAGAAATCTGCAATGTAGGTCTCTGGGCTCCCTGTCTATTTGAGCCTCATTAGCTCAACAAAATGCTGCTCTGGATCCCTCCGATCAAATTGCTCCATCAATCTCCTGGTGAACTTGACATATGTCGTCACTGTGGAGTGTTCGAGTGTAACCATCCCATGAAACCACCAATCCTGAGCCTCACCATCCAAATGCAACGTTGCCACCTTGATGGTCTCTGTCTCCGACATCTGGTTAAGCTGGAAATAAATGTCCAGCTTCTCCACCCAAGACTTTGCCGAACTGTTTAATGAACCATCAAACGTAGGCAAGTGGAATCTACCCGCTGCACGGTGGGTGTCACCATCATGGTAATGCCGGTACCCTTTGTGATGGTCGCGGGGTCTACTATCCCGCTGGAGCTGAACAAAGTCTCTGAATGAAAGAGCATCCCTGAACTCTTGCCCATAGGCCTGGCACTCTACAAAATAATCGCCCATATGACCGGGCTCTGCCTCCTACTGGGCTCCGACCCCCGTGTCTGCTCTTAAGAAAGTGGGCATGGTAGAGCGTGTAGGGGCATGTGAGGCCACCTGCTGCGCAGTATCACGCTGCTCTGGAAAATGATGGGATGCACCCAATCCCTCACCAATCTGAAAAACCTGTGGGCTCTCACGCTGTCTAGCCTCTACTACCGTGAATCTCTGCCCCATCACCTCAATCTGCCTCGACAGATCGTGTACTGATTTGAGGAGCATATCCGCAAATCTCTTCCCATCCTCATCTGCCCTCGGATCCTTCTGCTCTACGTCCACCACAGGCTCCTCCTATACTGCGTCCACCACTGGAACACAGTCTCCCTCTCCGTAGGTATTTTCCAACCTACGCCCAGTGTCTCTGTATCTCCTACCTCTGTAACAGATGTAGGGTTTTGCCCCCGGTGTCATAGATTGCTAGCTCCACAGGCTGAGCCAAATCTATGCTCTTATACCACTATAATATCCCTTTCCAGGAATATTTCTCAAACACCAGCAAACCCCAACCAGAAAAATGTACAAGTGATATAATAGCCGGAAAACTCACAGAGATGAAATAACGATAGTGCAGCAAACAACAATGTATACATGAAACGTAAACAAATACTCAAGAAATGCAGCGAGAAATGCTAAGCCATTTTATTATACTGAGTAATAGACAGAGTACAAGAGGTGATCAGGAAGATAGCACCTCGACTTGCACCAGGCAAGTGAAGAAATATACTCAGAATAGCAATGAAATGGCCCCTCTTAGAACTGCGTGGAAGCTGCTAGAGAACTACTGTGCTACTGCTGCTAGAATCAAGTGAGGATTTGGGGTTGTTCCCGTCCTCAGAAAATGCTGAAACTCTAGAATTGGACTCTACTCATGAAACCCAAAAAAACCTAGAAAGCTTTCCTGGAATGGCCGACCCCCGAAAATCACCCCTTGGGGGTTCTGCATAGTCTCTTAAGGCTCTGCGCTGCCACTGAATGAAACCCTCCAAAAATCTGCCTGAAACCTCTGCCAGAACCCTCCAATATTCAAGGGCTGATCCCCTGCTCAATCTCCCAGCACAAATCCTACTACAAACCCTCAGCCAAAACTCTTGCCAGAAAGAACTGCGTCATCCCTCTCAGTGCTGCATAGTCCTCCAAGATGATCAATCCTCCTGGCAGAAATGCTGATGAAACTACTGCCAAAACGCTGATCGAAATACCTTGCCCGAGTAGGCACTTGAAGTCCCCCAAGGCTAAGGGTGAGATCTCCGAATGGAAACACTCAATGCACCAAACAGTGCTGCAGACTAGCTAAATAGTCAGCGTGCTCTAAGTCGAAGTGACTAGCTCATATGCACATAATCGAATGCCAAAATGAGGAAGCTCCTCTCTCCTTTATAGCCTTTGCCTCTCTCAATTCCAAGGCCCACCTTCTCCAGCGTAATCCCTCTCTTGCCACGTGTTTCTTCCCTATTGCGCAATCCCTCCAAGTGTCTGTGTGAGCTCCGTTTCTGCGTCCCCCTTTTGGCCCCCTTGGCTCCCCTTTAAGTCACAACGTTGTGCTACTAGGAAGTGACTTTTATTCTAAAAGTGAGTCATGTCCCCTTTCCCTCACATTTTTATTCATAAATAACTATAGAAGGCAAAATTAAGCAAAATCGAATATTCCAATTAGTCATGGCTAATTAGGAATATTACAGCAGCAGTCCGAGATGTAAGAAGTTGTTGCAGCAACGTAGAGGCCATAGAGGGAGCACTTGATAGCGGCAGAGAGAACTCAGCACTGAGACTGTTTCTATCCTAACAAGGATGTCAGTAGTTGGGTGGATCAGTTACTTACTTCTCAGTAACTGAGTTGCAGTGCAGTAGCAGTATGAAGTAGCATAGTGCAACATGATGAGAGGGGGTTGTAGTGCAGATGCAATGTTGGGGGAAAGGGCCAGCAACAACACGGATGCATAGGGAGTTGTCGTACGGATGCAGCAGTGGCAGTGGCAGAGCCATGGGCAGCAGTTCAGGATGCAGCAGTGCAGAGGATGTTGGGCGGGGAGGCCTAGCATCAGCACATGTATCGGTGTCGTATAATCAGAGTGATGCTCAGTGAGGAGTATCACTAGAGCACATTCCTTGCTAAGAGGGAGTGTTGATTTGGGGTAGCATCGGATGTGCTCTAGCCATGAAAATTGGTGGAAATGCTAAAGCACGTGAGGTCTCCAAGAACCAGAAATGGTTTGGGCAAATTCTAACCAGTTTGGGAGATATTAAAATAATTAATATTTTTAATGGAGTTCCTAAGTCTAAACTTAGGAAAAATAAAATATTAATGGGTATTAATATAAAACTGGGTTAGAAGGTTCAAAAAGTCATGGATCAAGCAAAATCTAATCTTAGCCATTCATTAGAGATGTAATCTCGGTCGTTGAAGGACCAACAAGAAAAGTATAAGAGGAGGCTTGAGGGTCCATTGGAGAATACACTAGAGTGATCAGTCATTCGATTTACTAAAGCGAGGTTTGCTAAGTAAAGTCGAATCAGTGATCAGCAGCGAGGGGCAATGAGTACTGGACAGAGAGGCAGAGATAGTGCAGAGAGACAAGCGCAGAGGCAGAGAGGCAGAAGCAAAAGCCAGAGCAGGCCATGCAGAGCCCAGCAGAGACAGCGCAGAGGCCAGAGGGCCTGCATCATCCATGCAGAGGGCAGCAGGAGTGACAAAGAGGGTCCCAGAGGCTGCACAGTGCCTCAGAGGACTGACGTAGAGGATTCTGAGGCTGACGCAGAGGCGAGGAGGGCTGACACAGTGCTTCAGTGTTGTTGGAGAGGGTTTCAGGGGGCAGGTTTTCTGAATACCTGCTTCCGAATAGAGAGGTATTGCTGCCGGTAATTTTTCTCTGTCAAGTGAGCCAGTTTGGCACCTAGTTTTACTCAAGGATAGACTGCATAATAAATAAACCCTCATAATTGTTACATCGGTTTTTGCGCATTGGGTTTTTTCAGGGACGAGTTGTCCAAAAATAACGGTGTCACGTGTGTTTGTTTTCTTTCAGCTGTTGATCTGTAGATGGTTGAGACTGTATTGTGTTTATTTCGTTATTTATATGTTTTAAATAACTTGTTCGTAATTAACAAGTAGAAGAAATAAACCAGAAGAATACAGATTAAATTTCTAACGAATAGACTTAGAAATTTCAACAGAATATTCCTTCTAGAAATATCTTGAAGATCAATGGTAGAGATTATTTCTAAGTCATTTAAATAATTAAATTAGTTATCCTTAGAAAATAACCCAATAGTCCACAATAATTAATTGACTTTAAAGATTGTACTTTTACTAAGTTAAACTTAGGAAAGAAGACATAAATCACTAGCAGAGGAAAATAATGTATTCCACATGCTAAGACATCTAGCCGATACAGAAGACCTATTGAAGCTACTCACATCAACATGGACATCCGCGATAGTTAGTAGAAGGATTAATCCAAAAATATCTCAATAAAATCTAGATAAAAAAATGAAATTTCTATTTTAGAATAACCAAGAAGAGTTGGGATTGAGTCAATTTTTCTTGGCTGATTTGTGACTGTTAGGACATCCACACAGATAAGCCTTTAGTTTACTAGATTCAATAACAATGCTCCAAAAGTAAACCCAAGGAATTTAGAGAAATTTTATAATATTTGGGCAAGAAGAAATGAAAGATTTGTTGGAGAAGACTTCAAAGGTTACAAAAGAAAAAATTGGTGCAAGGTGAGAATACTCCAATCGTTTGAAAAAAGGCACTCCAATAGCTCCAACAGAGGAGAGACCCAAGTCTTTAAGCCTTGAGGTACCTGCAAATTTCTTAGGATCTTGCCAATACATTAGTCAAGATAGGTGAAGGTGCATATGGAAATTGATAGATCATGGCATTCAACCCAGAAAAACATGACATGTTTAATTCCAAAATACAACACTACCAAGAAAGCAAACAAACAACCAATATTGTTTGCTTCCTCCTTTGGGCAACAATTCCCTATCAAAGCCTATGATAACCAATCAAAGCAAAGCAATGGAATCAATACAATGTTACCTCATGAAAGATCAAAGCAACCACATAAGTCATAAGCCCGTCTTGCCTCTGAAGCCTTTTTATTAAATGATATAACAAGTACACAATTGTAATATTCCTAATGGAAAAATTACGGTGATAACAAAAACATGCAGCACAATTTAGCACAAAAATATTTCATTGCACACCAAGAAACCAAAAATGCTCCAAACACGCCAAAATGGGCCAAATTTTGTTATGTAAATCTGTTGGAGTACAATATGAAATAGAAAGAGTGCACCATCCGGGCTTGCACAAGGAAAGATGCAAGCCTCAGGTGAATGATCTATCAATGCCCAGCTGTTGCAGGAGATTCCCCTACAAAAATTTGCGCTGGCCCTTGTAATTCTACATTACTAGTTGTGCTGAGACCCTTGTCTGACCCCTCAAAACTGCTCAGAAAATTCTGCTAAATTATTTTTGGAATCCTTATCAAAACCAAGAAAAACCCAAAAAGGGTTTGCTCTAGTTTTGACACTCCAAATTTGACCCCAAAATACTTGGCCCTCCTCCACTGGAAGATAGTTTGAACTGAAGCAAATGTTGAGTTTGTTGCAGTGCCAAAGCCTGGAAAATTCTCCACAATCCCCTCCAATCCAGCTCCCACAAATCCTAGCTCCCAAATCTCCTTCATAAGCCATCCCACAAACTACCTCAATAAAGATTGTGTAGTCCTTTAACAGGATGACGCAGGCCCACTTCCAAAAATTCGAATCGCTGAAGAGTGATGCTCTCTGTCCTTGCAAATCTTCCTCCTTTGCCTGAAATTTATAAGAGAATGCTCGAACAACACTACAACCCCTAAGTCCAGCACTTTTCTCCACCACCCCCTGCGTGGCTCCCAAAATTGTGTCCCAACTGACCCAGAAATCATACCAACTGCGTGGTCTTCTCTCCAACTCCAAAGGTTGAGCTTGAAGACCATGATTTTGAGTTGTCGAAGTCCATCGAAGAAAGGTTGAGCTTCCTCCTTGGGAAACTCTAGTGTTGAACAGCACTATGTGACTCTACTAAGTAGCTAGAGCAACAATCGATTTTCAAATTATCGAAAGGCCCCAAATGATGTTGCTCCCCTCCTATTTATGATTTGCTACTCCCTTCCTCATGTGGGTCCCTCCATCAGCAATTTGAGCCCCCTTCCTAAGCATTATGACTTTCCTCCACCAAGGGTGTGTATTTTGTGGGAGAGTGGCCCCCACTCCACTAAGGAAAAGATTTCGACCCTCTTTTCCTCAGTTGCTCTCCAAAAATTACTTTAGACCCCAAAATGACAAAATTGGCAAAATTTTGATTCTTCTTAGAAAAATATTTAGGAAGGGACATTACAACAATTTAGCAGTGGTTCCCTAAGCTCTCAAGCTTCAATATTGTCTAAGAAATGAGAGTTGAGGTTTATTTATACAATTTTGGGAGAAAATCCCATTGAGAACTAATCAAACAAGTGGCAACCAAAAATTACTTTAGACCCCAAAATGACAAAATTGGCAAAATTTTGATTCTTCTTAGAAAAATATTTAGGAAGGGACATTACAACAATTTAGCAGTGGTTCCCTAAGCTCTCAAGCTTCAATATTGTCTAAGAAATGAGAGTTGAGGTTTATTTATACAATTTTGGGAGAAAATCCCATTGAGAACTAATCAAACAAGTGGCAAAGGGTGTCAATCCCAAGGCAAGTCAAATTTCTCCAAGTGGAGACAGACTTCCACAAGTGTCCCAACAAACTGTTGCAGGTGGCCTCTAGCTGGAAGCGTTGATTCTCTTCAATTTGGTGCATATTCCTTGTTTGTTTTCATGTGTGGGTTAGAGGGGGATAAGTGGACACAGTATCCCACTTAACTTGTAGCAAACCCAAGTGAAATCAGGCCCAAAAATGCTGTGAGAAACCAACTACCAACAAAACGATTGCGTGGGGGTCCCATAACAGACCTGCATATGACTGATAATTGTTGTGTGGGTCTGCCTAGGCTGGCAGTGTAAACAGGTGGGAGAAAAGGGGAGTTAACTCCCACAAAATCTCCATCAAATCAGCCTCAAAATCATGGTCTCCAACAGTTGGAAAGTCGGCCCAACAACTCAGCAATTTGGCCCTCTAACTGCCAGTGAATTCAGCCTCTTTGGCTAACTAACTCGTGCACCACTTGGCCATGAATTCCGCCTTCCAACGTGGCTGCCAAATCAGTCTTAAACTCAACTTTGACTTCAACTTCAATGCCATATCACTTGACTTGTCTCTTTGACTTGGAAACACATATTTAATATGTCCCCACTTATTAATTTTTGCAATTTTTGTGTCTCTTTTTCCTCACTTTCAAGTAAAAGTGGGTTTTCATTTTGAAATAGACCGAGGTGATTTCTGTGAAAATTCTATCACTACAACAACTGATTTATTTTACCTACTTATTTCCCAATAAGTTATTTATGAAAATCCTTCAGTAAACATTAAAATAAATTTTGTTGTAGATATCACATCATAATACAAAAACAAACACATGCAAAAGAATTAACACATCGACACAAATATTTTGGACAAATCAGTCCCCGGGAAAACCCAATGTGGGAAAACCGGTGCAGCAAGGGAGGATTTTATTATTCAGCAATTCTTCAATACAACTGGGAGTCAAACTGGCTTACCCAACAGAGAGAAAATTCTTCAGCGCCTCCCCTAGTCTCAACATCAGCCTGGATGTCCTCTGCGTTGCTCCTAGAACCTCTGTGTCAGCCCCTAGCTCTCTGCGTCAGCACTAGGCCTCTCTGCGTCACCCACGCAGGCCCTCCAGTGACTGCGCAGTCTGCAGCCTCTGCGTTTGCCTCTCCAACCTCTACATTGTTCCCCTAGTGTTGTTCCCGACTCTCTGTTTCATACTTGTTGCCTCCTGCTTCTCTCCAGACCACTAGTTTGAATTTCTTGGCTAACCCCGTGTAATAACCAGATAACTGAAATACAAGAAGCGTAAAAATAATGAATACCTACCTGAACTGCTGTCGACTGATCTGTTGTCTGCTCCTGTTCTCCTGTTGAAGCTGATTCGATTACTGGGATAACCAATTCCTCCCAGCCAATCCAGCAAGCTTCTGTGAAGCTTACTGCCCCCGTGCCCAGAACCTCAGGTCAATCAAAGCTCTCGTTCCTCGATCTTTCTCTGCCCTCTGTCCTCCTCTCAGTTTTCCCTCCCTCCATCGGCTCAGTCCAGTGATTTTTATATATCAGGCTTGGCGGTGGCCGCCTTCCAGCCTACGGCCACCGCTCTTCCTCCTCCCGACACCTTCCTGCATGCATGATCTCCTTAGATATTTATCCTTCTGAAAGGTTTTGTTGATGCGCTCCATACATGAGGGTTTTTATTACCTTAATGAAACTCATGTTCTATTTTATAAAACTCAATTCTCTTTATATTTATCATAAGTTT
>APFE030242398.1:208951-242759 GCA_000404065.3 Pinus taeda
AAAATGAAAAAACACTTAATAGCAAATGAAATCACAATGAAATTAAACGACACAAGTATATCTCATATACCAAGGCATGCACCACACGAGAAGCTGCTAACCCCAAAGACTTTTATTTATTAATACGAATGCTGAATACAAAATCCGGCAGAGTCTCCGCCAGCCCAATAGCTCGTTCTATGATATCACAATAAGAGCCCAAGGCTCATATAAATAGGAAAATGGGAGACAATCCCAAGGCAAATTCCAATGACAAATGGAAATCAGGTGAAGATCCCAATGAAGAAAAGAAATGACAAGTGGCTTGATGACAATCCCAGTGCTAAGAGACCATGACAAGTGGCTGAGTTGACTGTTTAATTTCTAAAGCTAACTGCCCTTGAACTGCTGTAGGCTCCCTTTAAATCTGCGTTAAACTGCCTGAGCAAATGCTATTTAAATTGTTGAGTTAAATGCCTGGAACTTGCTGTTTGCTGCTGTTGTATTGCTGTTAACTGTGTGTTAAGTGGCTGCCAATATAAACTTGCTGATATACCTGTTGCTGCCCACGTATCTTGCTGTTTGACTGTGTTGAAAAATGGACATGTGGCTATACGTTAACTGCTGTAATATACTGCCTACGTAAACAGCTGACTTGCTAACGTAACTAGCTGCCCACGTTACACACTTGACTGCCCACGTAGATGCTCTGGCTGCCACGTGACTGCTGGGAGGTAGCTGCCCACCGAATATTCATTTAAACTGTAAATGCTGGCCTCCGTTAACTTTTATATGCCCACGTTATCAGCTGAAAAAATCTTCAACGTAAATTTTGACTTGGCCAGCGTACGGATTGCTGAGACAGCCTTTGACTGGGCCCACGTTTTGCTGGAATGTCAACGTAGATGGCTGAATATTCCTTTGCTGGGCCCACGTTTTATGCTGCTGAGTTAGAATATATGCGTTGAACTTTTTGACTGCCCACGTGAACATTGTTTTGACCAGCTGAGATTAAGATTGCCGTACGGACTTTTTCCATGGCTAAGCTAAGCTACGTACATTTTGGTGGGCTGAGCTATGGTGAGGTGGGGTCCCACTTTGACTTAGCGTATAATAATTCTTCAACATTAAATTTAAATCAAAGTTACACTTTTGAAAATTCCATTGCCTCATGAACTCAAACTTTGACTTTGACTTTGACTTTGACCTTTGTTGACTTTGAGTTGAGCTGAGTTGAAACTTCATGTGGTGGGCCCCACATTTCTTTGCCACGTCACCTTTGACTTTCTGCTTGACTTCCATGTCAAAATTTGACTTATTTTGACTTTGGAAAAAAATTTTAAATTTTTCCAATTATTTATTTTTTTGAATTTTTTCTTCATTTTTGCCATTATCACTGGAAAAATTGCCTTTTGAGGGACTATGAATCATTTTTTGACCCCCAAAGTAGGCTCTAGGAGAATGTTGGGCCTTTGAAGATGAATTTTGACTGGTCATACGCCCCAAACATCTCCTAAGGCCAGTTATTTATGCCTTTACATAAAAAATAATTAAAAAATCCCGTTTTGCGGGAAAATTTTAACTATTAAAAAATCCTACTTAGACCTAGCCAAATTCCACGAAACTTTACGTGTGATCTAGTATGGTAATATACATCGACCCTAGACACTAAGATGTGTCAGGGGCTCAATCTTCAAACCGTCACCTCGGCTTTGGGGTGTGCACGAGTGAAAAAATCCAGAGAATTATCCGCCTCTGAAAAAAGAAGGGAAAAGAAGGGATAATTAACCGGATAAAAAAAACACTCCAAGGTGTACTCGTTTGCTGATCGAGTCCCACATCCTAGGCCTGTTACAAATTCAAGAAACATCATACTAGCATCACTTATTACAATTCCCCGCAGGGTGTGGAATCTGGGTACAAAGAAGAAAGATGATGAGAAAATAGAAGGAGAGTTAAAAAACTCTGTTGACTGATGACATCTGATGGTACACGTGTCCTCTGGATCATCCTTGGGCATGGAGTCGTCACATAATCATCAGGTGCTACTCCAGAAGTCAACACATCACGCAGGCCCTCCAGTGACTGCACAGTGTACAGCCTCTACATTTGCCTCTCCAACCTCTACGTTGTTCCCCCGGTGTTGTTCTCGACTCTCTGTTTCATACTTGCTGCCTCTTGCTGCTCTCCAAACCACTAGTTTGAATTTCTCAGCTAACCCCGCTCCAGAAATCAAACTGACTAGTCTCCCTCATTGTGTTCTCCAACTAACCCTCAAGCCTCTTCTTATACTTTTCCTGTTGGTCCTCCAACAGCCGAGATAACATCTCTAATCAACGGCTAAGATTAGATTTGGCTTGATCTATGACTTTTGGAACCTTCTAACCCAGTTTAATATTAATACCCATTAATATTTTATTTTTCCTAAGTTCACTTAGGATCTCCATTAAAAATATTAATTGTTTTAATATCTCCCAAACCGGTTAGAATCTGCCCAAACCATTTCTGGGTCTTGGAGATCCCATGTGTTTTAGCCTCTCCACCAATTTTCATGGCTAGAGCACATCCGATGCTACCACAAATCAACAATTTCTGCATGGAAATAAATCCTAGTTGCTTGGTTTTTTCTAGATTTTGTCAATGAGGGGGCTCAACAATTGGAACCCTAGCCGTCCTAGCACCCTCTTCCTTTCTAATCTTCGCCACTTTGGTTCGATGGTGCCACTATTGCAGATTTTGTTTCCGTTTGCCTAATGTCGCCTTCGAAGGGAAGAGGCTCTGAATTTTTCTGTTTTGCAGCCTCTTGAAGTAGTGTTCAAGGTCCGTCTCTTGGGTTTTAGTGGCTCGTCGACCTATTGCTTGTGTTTCATCTCGTGGTTGCATGGGGAGTTGAGGGAGCGTGTTTGTTGATGGCTTTCATTGTTATGAACCCTGGTTAGTGCCTCCTACAAGCTGAGGAATGTGGATGCAGGTGTAGGGTTTTCGTTGTTTTGTGCCTAGACTGTCACTGTTGACGAAGTCCCTCGAATATCGTTCTGTCTAGGATTTTGATGCGGTTTTTGTGGAACCTCTGCTTGCTCTTTGTTATGAAGGTCATCTTTGGGCATATTATTTGGGGCTATCTGGGTAGCCTGTGCCTAGTTTTTTTGGCTTGTATTTTGGTCAATATCTCGTTTGCTAGGTATTCTGGCATTTCTTTTTGCAACCTTTGGGTTCTTTTGCGAGCTTGCGTGCCCTTTTTTCTAGCCAATATAGGATCTGGGTAGGTCTTAATGAATGCACCTTCCATGTGCATATACAGAATGCCTTTCTCATCATTACTTGAATGAAAATATGGTTTTTTTTAGAGGAAAAAAGTGGGTTTTCATGGGGAAATAATCATTTTTTGATCCCCAAAGTGGGTACAAGGATAATGTTGGTGCTCTGAGCATAAATTTTGAGCATCCACATGCCACCAACATTTCTATATACCACTTATTTACATTATTACAGGAAATTAATTAAAAATCTTGTCTTACGATAATTTTTAACTATTAAAATTCCTAGAAATACTTAGTCAAATTCCACAAGACTCTGGATATGACCTAGAATGGTAATATACATTGACCCTAGACTTTTAGACATAATCAAGGCACAATTATTAAGCTGCACTCCAATTTTGGAGGTATATAAGTGAAAAAACATGACTAGTTATTTATCGCTGAAAAATGAAAAATAATTAGTCAAGTAAAAAACACTCTAGAGTGTACTAACTTAGTAACCAGGCCCCAAGTTGCCTAATTATGCCATCTCTAGGTGAATTTCCAAAAATGATTTTTGGGTTTTGGAGATCTCGTGCATTCTAGCGTCTCCACCAAATTTCATGGCTAAAACATATCCAATGCTACAAAAACCAACACTCCCTCTTAGTGAGGACTGTGTTCCCTCTCTAGTGTTGCACATCTTGCCACAACACTCTGTCTCTGTATCACCTCCTGTCACGTTGTTGATGTCTGGCCATACTACCCACCAACCATTACACAACTCTGATGTTACATCTGTGTTGTTGCTGACACTATTGTACTATTTCCAAATCTGCATCTACATGACAACTCCCTCTTATCTATTTTTGTTGCAACTGCAACTACCGCAACTGAGAAGCATCCAAAATACTGAATCAATTGTGTTTAGTATGATGCATCTGTCTCCCAAGTCTTTGACTACTACTAGCATCTACCCTATCACTGAAGTATTTACGTTGTTCCTAACTCTGCTACTGAGCCACCTACTCTGTTGTCAAAATTGCACTGCGCTCCTCAGCATTTGACTGCTACGAGTATGCAACTGTGACTTTGGTACTAACTGCACCAACAACCATTGATCCATCCTGCTATTGAATATTGTGGACCCCCGTAGCTAGGCAATGATCCATGAGGTGGACTCCTCAAGGATCCTGCGCAAACTCTGTACCTCTCTCATGCTACAACTCCAAGTCACCCCACCTCACTCTTTGAGGTATGGCTACCAACATCTCGAAGTCTTACTCCAACCTCGAGGACAACTTGTCGAACTCAGTTGACGTTGCTTGCTCATCCTGCTTCTCTGACTTGTCCTTCTTCCTGAGAGGACACTTCTTGTTGTAGTGACCGAGATCACCACATCTGAAGCACTTGACCTTTGACAGGTCCTTCTTCTTCCTTCTCTGTTCCCCTTGCCCCTGACTGGGACCCTTTGATGCAAGGGCCACATTCTCCTCCTCCTTCATTACCTTCGGTCCGCTGCTACTGCTGCCACTGATGGAGCTCTTTAACAGAGCTCGCCTCATCTCCTCCCGCTGCAAATCGACCCACATCCTATTCCAATTTGGTAGCTTTTCTCTACCCAATATACTTTGGACAAAAACTTGTCACTCCTCAAAGACACTCCTTAGAGACATTGTTCAATGTCAATCTCGCTAGCTCTATTGGTTGAGCATTGCCCCAACATACAAGCTAGTCTCGAACCTCCTGAACCCTGGTGAGAAAGGGATCTATGCCTTCCCCTAATGCATCCCAATGCATCTCATCTTTTCTTCCAGGAACATCTGTCGCTACTTGAAAGTGCCGTGATGTAGCATGGAGAAAGCATCCCACATCTCTTTGGCAGTATCCTTGCCATCTATATGTGAGACTATATATGATCCGGGACTCCATTCAGGATCAAAATTTGAGTTGCAATTGCTCCCTTTGACTACTAGAATCGCTAACATGGGCAACTCGACTTTTCTGCAACCCTACAACTGAAAATTAAATTTTTGCCCCAGCAATTCGGCCTGCCTATATGGGTACTGCGCTATCTCTGAAAATTTCGGCCCGCTGCTCCCTCTGAGCAGCGAAATTTTCTCCTCTGCTTCTGAGCTTCCCGCTAATCATTCACGCTCTGATACCATGTGAAAATTCCAAAACCAAAATCCTATTATAGCAACTAGAATTATTTCTTCTAATTGTTAATTAATTTAACAATTTATTTGCTACGACAAATACCAAATTAATCACACTACAACTTTCACAAATAAGACACTGCAAAAATAATAGTGCTAGAAACTGAGAAAATTCTAACACACACAATAAAAATGACACCATTATTTTTCGACAAAATCACAGAAAAAACCCAAATTGGGTAAACGGTGTAGCAGTTGAAGGTTTTATTATGCAGCAGTGACAAATTCTGAGAACAATAATCTAGATGCCAAATATGGCAATCCTACAGAGAAAACTCTGTAAAAATTCTAGTGAGGAATTTTCCTCACCCCATAAGCAAATTCAATCTTTCATTGTAGCACCAAGTGAGTCGTCCAAATTGCCTCTGCGCTGGCTTGCGTCGCCCTAGCACAGTGTCTGCCACGCTCAGCCTGAATCAACTATTCCTGTAGTCGTCCTATCTTCCACTGGCTAAGAAACTATCTCTCCGGCCTTCTGGAACCCTTTCCCGGCCTCTGGAATTGAAACTCGACTTCTCTCCAGCAAAATCGAACTGCCCTCTAGAGGCTTCTGCATAGCTGCTGCATCAGCCTCGCTGTTGTACTTCTGCCTCTATGCAAATGCACTCGCTGGATCTAGAAAACTTCCTCCAACCTCACTGTCCCTGCCCCACACTCTCTGCTTCGATTTTTGGCTCTCCAGCAACTGTTGTTGCTCTCTGGTAATTGATCTGCCAAGGACATCGAACTTCTGTTGTTCTGATGTGTCTTCTCCAAGTGCCTATCGACTTCCTCTTATAATCCACTATTCGAGCACCAACAACCAAAGATTAAATCTTAATCAATTGCTAGTATCATTTTGGAGTCGATCCGTGTGAGTTTCTAGATGATTCGCACCGTGGCTTAATTAATTCTGATTAATTAACCATATTCCCTAAGTTTAGACTTTAAAAATATTTAAAAACTGGTTAACAATATGATTAAGCCATCTCTAAGTGGAATTTCCAGAAATGATTTCTGGGTTTTGAAGATCTTATGTATTACAGCCTCTCCACCAAATTTTGTGGCTAGAACACATCCGATGCTACAGAAACTAACATCTTGTTGTTACCATCCTAGATTGAATTAACTAGTTGGTTATTTTAGTCAATTGTGGTTACATGATTAGTTCAAATTTAATTATAGAAAGTATTATAAACCCTTTCACAGCAGCAAGTTACTAGAGATAGTATGTGGAGGAGTTAATTTTCATGTAAGTCTCTCTATAAGCATTGTCTCTATTCGAAACAGAAAGGAACACTATAAAAAGGACCTTGGTCCCTCAGCAAATAGTTAGTATCAACAACAAATGTATCACTATTCAAGCTACAGTCATAGAGGACATAGAATACTTGTATAAACATACAAATGAAACTTTACGCTTGTCAATTTTAAGAACTATTCCTTTTAAATAGCATGCATTAAATAAGACATTTAAAGGAATCTTATTACATCTTACCCATTGATTATCAAAGCAGTGTCAAAAACCCCATGTCCTCTATGCACCATGTGATCATCAATCGGAATGACCATTAATGTAGGATCAATAGTTATACCTCCAAATATGCTTGAATACATGGCTCGATAAGACTGCTTGCCTGTTCTTTTTCCTGTGTTCTCTTGCATCTTTTCTATCACCTAGAAACAATCATATTTAACTTTTAAAATCGAGGTTTGTAATCAAGGAAAGGTATCCAACCAGGAGAAAATTCAACATCACTGAAACGTGTTACATGTAAAACTAAAGTCTAAATATAATATTCCCTTCATAGATCTGAAAAGGAATGACACCATTCATTCCATCATATATAGTAGATATCAAGACAGTCATGACATTAAACTAAAAATGCTTAAAAAAAATGTTGAGAACAAACTAGGGTAGCATGTGCAAAAAAATATGAAGGGTAAATGTTATTCAGTTGCATGCTTTTCTCTTCATATGTAGCATGTCTAGGTCTGATTGATTTCTTTCTAAAATGTCTGCACATTAAGCCATGTTTCCATCACTACCTTGCCCACTATTCCTAACAAGGTAGTGCTAGTTTACTAATGTGAACAAAAAAGAAAAGACCTATGTTATGTGAAAATTTTGAAAAATTGGATATCACCACGGAGCTTCATAATCCCCAAGAAATTCTAAGCTTACAATACAATAAGTAGACTTTACACTAAGGGACTACTTACAAAGCTCTAATTAATTTACAAGAATATGTTTACAAGAAAACACTTGATTGTAATAGCTTCACAACCTACCTAACACTTGTCAGGTGTGGTCCAATCATGCCATTTGTTGATGTTAAGCAAAATAGAAAAAGACTAGATACAAGTACATGTGAAACTATAAGTTTAATTATCATAATCCTCAAACTGGGTCAAAATGAGTCAACTAGGTGTTGTGAGGAGGGAGGACTAGGATTACATCAAGAAATGTGCCAAGAGGAGCACTCCACTAGGAGTGATAGGCCATGCCATCACAAAGTGTTCTAAGTGTCAAAATTTCCCAAATAATCAAGGGACTCAAAAGATAGGCCTTCCAAGAGCTAAAACCACCGGTAAATCCTTCAAATGTGTGAGCACTCAACCACAATGAAGTGCATATCCATCATAAAGTGCAGTCTTAATGTCAAAACATGTCAAATAGGCCAAGTGCATTAGCAATAAGGTCACGTGGCACACGGGGAAAAGGGTAAAACTTTCAGAAATGGAAACACACTAGAAACGTGACCCCCCCAAAATTTGGAAACAAGTATATATATATATATATAGAGAGAGAGAGAGAGAGAGTGCATTATATTGCAACTTGGAAAGAAATCATTACGAATAAATAAGCGAGAACATTTAAATGACAAACATAAACAACAAGCACTTTTCCACAATCGCTTATATTGGGATCCTCATTATTAGTGTCACCCTTTGCCTCTACCTCAATCTTATAGGGATATTATCCAGCACCACCCAATTTTGATGAAACTACCTAACCAAAGCTTTAAAATATGGTACAAAAAGCTTAGCATGCCTAATCAATGATTTTGGTTTGGGTGAAGGGTACATTTTTGTTAAGGCAACGATAAAGGAGTCCAACAATCATTATCACTAACATTGAGGCAAATAAAGCACTTGGTGCTCTTGATTAACTACCAATCCCATATTCTCATACATGATAGAATCTAATGAAAATGCTACAATCCTACCAATCCTGAAATCTTGAAAATTGTTAAGTCTATTAAAGTTCATATGGGATATGAAAATTCTACTTTGTCCATATGAAGTCTAATGAGGTCGGAACCACTCTCAAACATCCTAAAACAAATAAGGATAATGTTAAAAATTTGAGTAAAAGTGAATTTAGCATTGCCATTAATTGCCAACATTTTGGTGCAAACTGAGAGTGAAACCCTCTTTTAAATAAAAATTTCTGGTCTTATAGGTGTCTAAAACTTTCACTTTTTTGTAATCAACCTCTAATTAGTCATTAAAACCAAAAATGTGGGTCTCAACAATTAAATCAAGGCAAAATCTGACAAATTTCATTTGGAAACACATACAGATGTTGAATTTCCTACAAAATGCATAGTAGAAACCAATTTTCTGATTTAATAACTACTACCTAATGATCTTCAAACAATTATAGCATGCCACTGACATCATTGAGCAATTATACACAGAAACATCTCAATCGTAAATGCAGCAAAAAAAGTAAAGATCATAGAAAGACAATGATGAACAGTAGAGACAATACTTTTACCCTAGGAAACCCAACCTTGGAAGAAAACCCAAAAACTTTTCTTTTAGAAGAAATTATTCTTCAACAAGGTTTACAAGTCCAAATTGTCTGGAAATCTGTGCCAATGTCCAAGCCAAGAAAATACCAGTCAACCCTGATCAAAATCAGCAACAGGTTAACATTGGTCAAAACCTGTCAGACCAGTCAACTCTGGTCAAATTCGGCCTACAGCTCTTGTGGTTGACTACAGTCAAACTTCAGCCTGCAACTCCTGCGGTTGACTACAGTCAAATTGGTCAAGTTCGACTTTCGTCTCATGTGGTCACCTGTGATTGGCTGCAGTCAAACTAATCAAACTTCAGCCTACAACTCCTGCGGTCGACTACAATCAAACTGGTACAACTTCAGCATACAGTTCCAGTGGTTGACTGCGGTCAAACTCGGCCCTCTTGCAGCTTGGTCAACTGTGTCAAATTCAGCCAAACAGAGAGAGAAACATCTCAGTCAAAAATAGTCAATTTGTCCTCCTTTTCTCCACACATGCAGTTGTCCAAGAGACCTCAGAAATGAAGAAGAAACTTGCTTGCTTGGTGATAAAAATGAAATGTCACATCATGTATGTATACTTGTCGAATGGGCTAAAATAAGTCAAGGGACACACGCCTTCACTTGGTTGTGTCGACTTGCACTCCAAAACTAAAAAATTTATCTAATTTTTTAGGCCAACTTAGAGACCTCTTTGACATGTGGGAATACCTCCTGATGCTACAAAAAATCAACACTCCCTCTTAGCAAGGGAATTATTCTCCTTAGCTACAAATAGATTTCTCCTTAGCTGAAATTTCTCCTTCCTTAAGAAAAGTTCACAGAGTTTGCAATGTTGATTTATTCACATCTATAGATCACTCCATCTTAGAGTAGGCAATGTGCGTGTCCTAGGGCATTTAACCCTAGCCAATGATATGCAAGATACGAGTGATAGCTTTAAGTGAGATTAAATGATCTCTAAGTACTTCAAGTTGAATTACTTGAGATTCAATGCTTATGGTGTTCAATACAATAGCATAAGAGAAATACTTAAAGAGCGATTATAGGAACAATCTCAACTAAAGCAACGTGCCAATAAACCACTTGATTTATCAATTAAAGTGCTTCAAAACCATTAAATATTTATCCAATGAACTAATAATCAAAAAGAAAAGCGCTCAATATCTAATTACAATGAAACGCAAGGAGCACAAATCTATCATCGGATCATTTACAACTTGATGTGCAAATTAGAAATTAAAGGAGACAGTGAGCAATACAAATGGTAACTTCTAATAGAGATTATCCACTTATAAGATTTGAGTGAAACCATGCTTGAAACCAGAATATTACTCAAAATTAAAATCTCACCTTAATGATCCAAATATGATGCTCACGAGGTGCTGTAAAGAAATTTTATCAATTAGCAATTTCAACAATAAGAAATGAGAGCAATGCTATGTCACTTTAGCAATTAGGAACTATTACCACTCAACCTAGTAGGGGTTCTAGGAGGGGATCCTCAAGGGCAACTACTAGGTCAAGGGAAACAATGGAGCGATAGCCCACTATCACCTATGCGAAAGCTCCCTACTCTTTACGGACTTTCACCAATGGGAGGAGACCTAGTATAAAAGAGAATCACTAGATGAATGAGAATGAAGAGATAAGGAGTGATTTCTGAGGCCTAGTCACAAGAGAGACTCAATTTTGTGGTTTTCTTACTTGAGAAGCAAGGTGCAAGGCTCTCTAAGAAGGGCCAAGGGCATTTCAAGGGCTAGGGTTTGCAAATAAGACTTGTAAAAGGAGGGACCTAGTCCAAGAAATCCTTGTGAAAACTTGGATTCCAAGTGGTCTTTGTGAAATTATATTCAAAAAGGTTGTGGGACCAGGTGGACCCAAAATTAGGTCAAGTTGGTGGAGTTGATTGTGCTTGACCTAATTGAGGGGGAGAAGGGGATCAACGAAGAAATTTTCAACACTTTCAAAACAATGATCCCAATGAGGTCACTAGCCAAAGGAATCAAAGGGAAAGAATAAATCTTGGAGCTAGGGCTTGACATATCTCGAGATCACACCATCAGAATGGCTTCAATATTGGAGGGCTCCTAAGAGACACAACAACACAGTAAAGGCTAGGAGATCAGATTTTTTGATGCGTAACTTGCGAGAAATGTGATTCCCTAGGTCCCCTATGGAGGCTAGGCCTAGAAGAAAGAGGAAGAGGTGATAAAGAGTATGCTTTTTGGTGATCACCTATGGAGAACCAGTGCCTAATCCTTTGGGAGAAATGGAGTCGAGGAGATTCCAATGTTTAGGATAAATTCACTTGGTCAAGGAGGTGTCTAGAAAAATTTCACATGGCAATTAGGGCATGGGGCAATTGCTTCAGGGTATTTATACTTTGATATGCAATATGTGATGACTTATCAAGATGAAATTTCAACAAAATATCTCCAAGAACATTCACTTATTCAAACATGGCCCATGACATGATGCAACGTTATAAAAAGACAAATTTCCACTATTTCACACAAGAAAAGTGAAAACCAACAAATTTCAGCCTAGTATAGAAATTCCCCAATAACATGCATGTGACATAAGAAAAATGATAAAATAGCATTAAAAGAGCACTTCCCTGTAAGAACAAGTATATCCAATCATCATCATATGCCGAAAAAGAATCTCCAAGACAAAAATGAAGAGATCCAAACATCAAAATTCATCCATCCATCCAATTTCGTCCTCCAAAAATAGTGAAAATCTCACAAGAGAGAATGATCCAATGCAAGTGATGATGATTAAATGGAGGAGAAGGATCTCCGGATGCACATCGAGATGGGAGGTGATGGAAGGTATAGCGCGACCGACATTGGTACAGTTACTTTTAAGAGGGACTCTGGCTCCCCTCTCAAGCTCAAGGATGTGATGTATGTACCAGGTCTAAAGAAGAATCTAGTTTCCGTCGCAGTGTTGGAAGACCATGGCTACGGTGATATTCAGCAAAAGAAAGGCTTTCTTGAGACACATCGCCACGGGACGAGTGAAGCAGATCGGGGTTTGAGTGAAGAACCTCTACAAATTAAATGTGGAAGATTGTGCAACATTGAGCACAAAAGCAGAGAAAGTGCAAAGCCGAGATGTCAGCGAATTATGGCATAGAAGACTTGGCCATTTGCATCATGGCGCTTTGAAGATCATGCAACAGATTTCTACAGGCCTCCCCAATGGAGCACTAGAGCAGCGGGATACATGCAAACGATGTACATTGGGGAAGTACTCAAAAGCCACCTTCAATGATTAGGACAGCAAGGCGCATGCAATCCTTGAAAGGATCCACTCTGATGTATATGGACCTTTCTCGACAGCCTCTACCACCAAGCACAGGTATTATGTTATATTTCTTGATGATTTCTCATGGAAGTGTTGGATATACTTCATGCTAAAGAAAGACCAGACATTATCCAAATTTTTTGACTTTAAAGCACTTTTTGAGAAAGATCCTAGCAAGAAAGTGAAGGCTCTCAGGAGTGATAGCAGTGGTGAGTACATGTCGAATGAGTTTAAAAATTTATGTGCAAAGGAAGGCATTCGATGGGAGTTGAGAGCACCTCATAACCCACAACAGAATTGGGTTGCTGGGAGGAAGAACAAAAGTATTGTGGGAGCAGCATAGGCGATGTTGCATAACCAAAGCCTACCTCTACACTTGTGGGTTGAAGCATGCAACACAACGGTCTATTTGCAGAACAAGAGTCCTCACAAGATTCTTGGCATGAGTACACCAGAGGAAGCTTTTTCAGTGAAGAAACCAAATGTCTCCCACCTTAGGATCTTTGGATCATCAATTTACCATCATGTTTCCAAGGAAGCAAGGAAATATCTAGAGCTGACAGCAGAGTTGTGCATATTTGTGGGGTACATTGATACACCTTAGTGCTCACAGCTATTGGGTGTACTTGCAATCCCTCAAGATGACAGTGGTTAGACGAGATGTGAAGTTTGATGAGGAGAACGCAATGAGGTGTTCACTAGAGAGGGAGCTTCAGTTGCAATATGATCAAGAGCTTTTGGCTCCAAAGGAAGAACCTCAAGAAGTTGTGGAGCAGCCACAAGCAGAGGAGCAGAGAGTGGAGGCATGCACTCAAGCAGAGACATCCAGAGAAGGAAGGAAGCAGACAAGGAAAGCTGACAGATTATTGCAGGATGCTAGAGAGAATGTGGGAGCACCCACTTCAAAGCACAAATAGAGGAGGTCACTGGATCGGTATTGTTGTCATTAACTGCTCACTCACTACTTTGCAAATGATCAGTGGTCCAGGATGCATGAGAACGATGAAATTGAAGCCATTTCCTGAGCCACAGAAGTTATCAGAGCCTGATGAGATCCTCTCCATTGCATAATGCTCGGAAAAAGCTTTCCGGTGGTATATAGAAGTCCAAAAAAGGGTTCCTGGATCAAAAGTTAAAGCCTGTAGAAGATTGCCCCTGGAAAGCCCAGTTGATTGAGGAAAATGGCCAAGTATGGAGAAAAAATCGCAATCGGGACTTGGGACAGTTCATCGCAGTCGCATATCGGTATCGGCGGGGACCAGGAGGCAAAGAACATCGACAATTGCAGAAACTACGATCCGTCGATCGTCGATATTGCATATCAGCGTTGGCGGGTCAAGGCACCACGTTTATCGGTATCGGCAGGATTTAAGTCCCGAAGACTATGCCATCGGGTCGATTGCGATATGATGTAATATCGTCATGGGAGGTCGAAAAATTCATGAACAAAGACAATGGTTAACAAAACAGGAGTGGGTCGCCCCCCCTTCTCACTCCTTCAGGTGGCACAATCCCGCATCCCACATCACAGCAGTCCTGAACGCCGATATCGCATCCCGCAGATCCAACAGTCCCTCAGTTACATCATACTCCAAACCATGCGAGGGCCGATAATGCGATATATTTTTGCAACGTCGGGAACGGGTCAGAAAGCGTTAACAAAGGAAAATCATGGAAAAACAAGAGCAGGTGGTCCCCTTTCTCTCTCCTCCACGTGGTGGTACAGCGCATTGCATATCGGTGGATCGGTGGAGCAAAGGGCTCACTTTTCAAAATACCCTGTGACACTGCGATTTTGTGATACAATGTTAAATCGTCGAGGAGGGGCCGATTCCGATTAACAAAAGATTTCATGGAAAAACCAAGGTTGGGCAGGCCTTGTTCTCTCTCCTCCAGGGGGGCCACGTGGCGACATATATTTGATCCACTAAGCTGACATGTCAGCTAACATCAGCAATGACTTGGCACGTACGATGCTGATGCAGCGGGTGGACAGGTGTCAATCATTTTTGGCATTTTCAAGGGTCCTATGGGGCCATTTCTGGGTGCCACGTGTCACCACTCACAGGGTGACATGTGGCAGTGATGACGTCACCTACGCAATCAGTGATCGGCGATCGCTCAATGTAAAGCTCTCTCTTCAGTTGTGTTTCCTCCATAGCTGCGATTGCGATAAGGAAAGGGGACCCTGGATGCAATAGGTTATGAGTTGTATTGTATAGGGATTTCGCGTCCGGGAAATCGGCTGATGAGGGACTTCTGTGGTATAAAGAAAAGGCCCCCCGTGCAGTTATTAAGAGCTTTAGAGCCAACACATGGGCCCTTTGGTTCTAGCCTCGGTCGTACAAGGAAATTCAATAAAGGGGCTAAAATAAAGAGAAGCTAAGGGGGAAATCCAAAGGCACCCTTTCGCTCGTTCCAGAGGTATAAGTCTGTGCCCTTTCGCCTGTATGAAGAGATGAATGTTCGTACCCCTTGAGACTTTTATCATTAAACCGAGAACAGACCCCAGGCCGGATCAGGGCATCGACTGTGCTCAGAAGGTTTTATGGCTGAAATCGACGAGGTCGGCGCTGAAAGTAGCTGCAGAGGAAGATATAGGAGGTCAAGCCTTTGAGGTCAGGCAGAGCAGAGCGCCGAGGGATTTAGTAGAACATTTAAGGCCGAAGTGACCAGTGTTCCACGGGGACGCGTCCCCCAAGGTCGGGTGCGCGCACCCCTCGCACCCCACGCACCTGGGATGGGGGGGACGTCTGGGGAAACATTTCCCCACGTCCCCCTTTTGGGGAGACACAGGGGGGGACGTTTCCCCAGTGTGGGGGACGCGACTCCCCAAGAGGGGGGACACCTGGGTGCCCCCCCTCAAAATGGGCTATGCATTCCCCCTTAAATTTGCTTGTAAACAATGATTTATGACAGGGAAAACCTAGTATTTGACCATATTTCCCTACTAATGCTATGCAATTCATGGTAATGTTAAATTCTTAAAGTAAAAGTGACATTCTCCTTACCATGAAATGACTCAGGATGTTTGAGAGTGGTTCCGACCTCATTGGATCTCATGTGGAGAAAGTAGAATTTTAGATCACTCAAAATCCAGCAGACTTAACAATTTTTCAGGAACTCAGGATTCGATGGATTGCAATATTTCCATTGCATTTTGTCATGTACAAGGGGGTATGGAATTAGTATTTAATCAAGATCACCAAGCCCTCTGTGTATTTTAGAGTGACTTTTAGACCCATCACTCCACTATTTTTGAGTTTTATCTATATCAATTCACTATTCGAGACTTTAGATTTCAGTATCTATTATAGTCTATTTTTCTTAGTACTAATTAAATTCTAGAATGATGAATGATGAATTTAAATTTTAAATCAATGTAGATTCTAGAATGGTGAATAATGAATAATGAATATGGATCAGAGTATTTCATTATTGAATCTCATGGTCTATGGATGAATCATGTATGTATTAGTAAGGATGATGAGTATGGATCAATGTATTTCATTATTTAATTCAAATATGTATGTATTATTGTATTTATGCTTTCATTATTAAATATGAATTTGATATTAATATATATATATTATATATTATATATATATATTAAAAAGGGAAAAAATTATATATCCCGACGTCCCCCCGTCCCCCCTAAATTTCTCTAAAATTTGAGGGTACTCCCACATGTCCCCTTTGCGCGTCTCCCCACACCTGCGTCTCCCCGTCCCGGAGTCTTGGTGGAACATTAGAAGTGACAAAGTCAGTCTCGGAGGCAGGATGTAGCAGTGAATCAAGGGAAGGAGCATTCAAAACCAAGTATGGGCAACCCCCAGAAGTGGCTCTTCGTAACCCGCTCTCAAGGTTGGCGTCGAATATTTTTAAGAGGAATGACGAGAGTTATTTGAGCAGCGCAGGAGCATATGTCGTGAACTAAATGCAGCCATGAAACAGAAGTGATTACAGGGATGGGGAGCGGGGGATTTTGCACTAATGTCTCACTTGTTCCATGATTTTGTGATGTGCCTTCCTCTAGGAGGCCATATTATTGTTCTTAATGTCTTTGGATACAAAACCTCCCCTAGCCGAGAGAGAGAGCTAACTTGACAGCTGAAAACTCGGCCCAGGATTTTATGTATGAAACCATGATTAAAAGCACCCCCTCTTCTTATAAATAGGGGGCCGCAGCATTGAAAAAGGGTTCCAAAATCTGAAAAGAAAGTCTGTGATTTTTGTAAATTGTATCACTTTGTAACATAGATCTTGTAGAATATTACAGGTTTGGTGGTGATTCCTCCTCTGAAGTTTTACAGTGTGTTATTTCCTTATTTCATTCAGCCTATATGTTTTCCTCTTTTGAATTCATGCAATAAATACTATACTTTGATATTTCAAACTCATCTACGTTAAAGGGTTATTGCATATGCCTGTGTGAGGGGTTGAAATCATATTTTCAAGCTGTATTGTGTGAAGCATATCACTCAACTTCTTTTCTATCCACTACATCTTCCTCTAACTCAATGGTTACAGTAAATCTCATGGTTTCAGGTTCTATGATTTACATATAGAATTCTTGGTGCTTTGAGTTCTATATCTTGAGTTGTTCTTCCGCTTTGACTTCTTTCATTTATCTTTTTACGCTGATTAAAATTTAAATCTTTGAAATGCCTGGCCTCCACTATTTTTGTTATATTTATGGGAACTATGTGTTGTTTATTTGGGGTAGCATCGAATGTGCTCTAGCCATGAAAATTCGTCGAGAGGCTAAAGCACATGAGATCTCCAATGCCTAAAGATGGTTTGGGGAAATTCCACCCGATTAGAGAGCTATTAAAATAATTAATATTTTTAATGGGTTCCTAAGTCTAAACTTAGGAAAATAAAAATGTTAATGGGTATTAATATAAAACTAGGTGAGGAGGTTCTAAATGACATGGATCAAGCCAAATCAAATCTTAGCCGTTGATTAAAGATTTAATCTCGATCGTTGAAGACTCAACAAAAAAAGTATAAGAGGAGACTTGAGGGGCAATTGGAGATACACCAAGTTGATTAGTCAGTTCGATTTTCTGGAGCTGGGTTTGCTAAGAGAAATTGAACCAGTGATCAAAGTTGCAGCGAGGGGTAGTGAGTGCATAGCAGAGAGGCAGAGATAGTACCAAAGGACCAACGTAGAGGCAGAGAAGGCTACGCAGAGCCAGCAGGAGCCATGCAGAGGAGCAGAATGGATGCGCTAAGTCCTCTAAGGCCTACGTGAGTGATGCAGAGGGCCAGAGAGCCTGCGCAGAGGATCAGAGGATTGACGTAGAGGGTTCCAGGCTGACGCAGAGGGTTCAAGGTTGACGCAGAGGCCAGAAGGGCTGACACAGAGCCTCAGAGAGGAATTGGAGAGATTTTCGTGGAGCAGACTTGCTGAATATCTGCTTCCGAAGAGAGGTATTACTACGAGATTGATTTCTCTATCGAGTGAGCTAGTTTGGCACCCAGTTGTACTCAAGAAAGCTGCTTAATAATAAAACCCTCAGAATTGTTGCACCAGGTTTTCTCAAGTTGGGTTTTTCGAGGGAAAATTGTCCAAAAATAACGGTGTCCCTTGTGTGTTTGTCTATTTCTTTTAGTTGATGATCTGTAGATGGTTGAGACTGCATTTGTGCTTATTTCAATATTTATATGGTTAAATAACTTTTTAAGTAATTAAACAAGTAGGTAAAATAAACCAGATAGTGCAAGAAAATTTCTAACGGGTTAGACTCACAAATTTCAACATGGTATCAGAGTATTGCAGATCACAAGAGAGCTGAAGACACCACCTAAATCAGAAAATTTGCAGTAGAAACAATTGTCTCGAGTGACAGAATTTGTTCATAAGCAAAAAGCAACAGAGTAGTGATGCAAAGGGCCTACGTCATCAGTTCAAGCCAGAGAGAGGGCCAGCGCAGAAGCAGTGAGAAGCAGAAGAGGTTCACAAAGAGCCACGTCATCCTGCTCAGCCAAGTAAGAGTGACGCAGTTGACCAGGAGCGATTCAGCCTTGCCGGGATTGCACAGAGCTAAGTGGCTCAGTTTTTTCAGCTGCTAGGGCCTAAGAGCTGTGGGAAAATTGTGGATTGTGAAGCTGGTGGGGTGTTGTTGCTGTCGAAGTAGAATAGTACCTAATGGGACAGAACCAAGGTGGAGGGAGTCACTACCTAAGCGGATTTCTAAGCCAAGAAATCCAAATCAGTGTTGTAGGAGAGAAGCAATTCGACTATTGGCAGAAGGATTTCCAGGAGGGAAATCGAGACTCAGAGGGAGTCTAGGAGAGGATTTCCAAGAGGGAAATCGAGACTCAGAGGGAGTCTAAAAGAGAACTTCCAAGAGGGAAGTAGAGACTCAAAGGGAGTCAAAGAGAAGAGCGGAGATGGCAATGAATAGACTGAGGGTTCAGGACAGGTTGGATGGGGCATCCAACTTTGTCATCTAGAAGGCCAGGATCCCGTTTGTTCTGGATAGGCATTGCATCAAGGCCTTCGCCTTGAGAACCGTGGCTATCTCAATCAACCCAGCTAATAACGAAAAGTATGAGGATGCAATGGCCAAGGCAAAGAGCATAATCCTTGATGGGGTCAAAGATCATGTAGTTCAGCGTATTGCTGAGAAGAATACGGCAAAGGAGATGTGGGATACCTTGACGACATTGTATCAAGGCACTTCCATGCAGAGGAAGATGCTACTGAAGAATCAGCTGCGGTCATATCAGATGCAAAAGGGGGAGTAGATAGATCTATTCCTCATAGGTTGCAGGAGATTCGGAACCAACTTACTTCCATAGGGGCCACGCTGGATCAAGAGTTAATGGTGAGGATCACCCTGAACGCAATCTCCGAGGAGTCGGAGACATTCGTCCAAAGCATTTTGGGCAAATCGACTCTTCCAGGATGGGAAGAGTTGTGGGCAGCTCTTCGCCAAGAAGAGATCAGACAGCTGACCAAGACAGGAAGTAGCAGCAAAGGAGGTCGAATCAAGAAGGAGGAGGAAGAGTATGCGGCTCTGGCATCTGCAGGACAGCAAGGGAAGAGGAAGAAGAAGGACATCTCCAAGATAAAGTGCTTCCATTGTGGGGAGCTGGGCCATTATGCAACCCAGTGTCCTAGAAAGAAGAATAAGGGAGAGGCTTTTGACTCCAAGGCAGCGCTGGCTAAGGCGACGAAGGAAGTGGAGACTGATGACGATTGTGCCATGAGTGCTCATGCACCTCTAGAGAAGAGGTGGGGTGATATCAAGTTGTAGTCAAGAGGACTACAGAAGATGTGGAGCAGGATCCTTGAGGTACCCAAACTCTTGGATCATATCCGGCTATGGGAGCCCCGAGAGACAGTAGCAGGATGACGGATGTCGGTAGAAGCAAGATGTGGATGGAGCGGCAGAACAGTGCTAGAGTGCAGGGATATGTATTAGCACAGTGAGGGTTGCAGCAATGCGAGAGGCACAGAGGAGGTTCCAACAGTGCAGGGAGGCACAAAGGTGTTTGCAGCAGTGTGATAGGCACAAAGTTGTTGCAACAGCGCAGAGGCGGCAGAGGGAGCACGGGATAGCAGCAGAGAGAGCTTCAGCATCAGGAGGGCTTCTAGGCTCACAAGGATGTCAGTAGTTGGGTGGATCAGTTACCAAAGTCTCAGTAACTGAGTTGCAGTGCAGCAGTCGCAGTGGTAGTGCTATGGGCAGCACGATACAACATGATGAGAGAGGGTTGCAGTGCAGATGCAGTGTTGGGAGAAAGGACCTGTAGCAGCACAGATACAGAGGAAGTTGCAGTACAGATGTAGCAGTGGCAGTGGCAGAGCCATGGGAAGCAGTACAGGAAGCAGCAGTGTAGAGGATGTTGGGAAACAAGCCAAGCATCAGCACAGGTACCGGTGCCAGATGATTAGGGTGATGTTCAGTGGTGGAGCATTACTAGAGCAAGTTCCTCGCTAAGAGGGAGTGTTGATTTGGGGTAGCATTAGATGTGATCTAGCCATCAAAATTGGTGGAGAGGCTAAAACACATGAGATATCCAAGACCCATAAATGGTTTGGGGAAATTCCACCCGGTTAGAGAGATATTAAAATAATTAATATTTTTAATGGGTTCCTAAGTCTAAACATAGGAAAATAAAAATATTAATGGGTATTAATATAAAACTGGGTGAGAAGATTCTAAATGACATGGATCAAGCCAAATCTAATATTAGCCGTTGATTAGAGATTTAATGTCGGCCGTTGAAGACTCAACAGAAAAAGTATAAGAGGAGGCTTAAGGGTTAGTTGGAGATACACCAAGTTGATCAGTTAGTTCGATTTTCTTGAGCGGGGTTTGTTGAGATAAATCAAACCAGTTATCAGAGTTGCAGCGAGGGACAGTGTGCACATAACAGAGAGGCAGAGATAGTACCAAAGGACCAACACAGAGGTAAAGAAAGCTACGCAGAGCCAACAGGAGCCACGCAGAGGGCCAGAGTGACTGCGTAGAGGGCCAGAGGGCCTGCGTGAGTGATACAGAGGGCCAGAGAGCCTGCGCAAAGCATCAGAGGGTTGACGTAGAGGGTTCCAGGCTAACGCAGAGGGTTCCAGGCTGACGCAAAGGCCAGGAGACCTAACGCAGAGCCTCAGAGAGGCGTTGGAGAGATTTTCGTGGAGCAGACTTGCCGATAATCTGCTTCCGAAGAGAGGTATTACTGCCAGATTGATTTCTCCGTCGGGTGAGCCAGTTTGGCACCTAGTTGTACTCAAGAAAGTTGCTTAGTAATAAAACCCTTAGAACTACAGCGCCGGTTTTCCCAAGTTGGGTTTTTTCGGGGAAAATTGTCCAAAAATAACGGTGTCCCCGTGTGTTTCTCTGTTTCTTTCAATTGATGATCTGTAGATGGTTGAGACTGCATTTGTGTTTATTTCAGTATTTATATGGTTAAATAACTTGTTAAGTAATTAAACAAGTAGGTGAAATAAACCAGATAGTGTAAGAAAATTTCTAACGGTTAGACTTAGAAATTCAACATGTGTGTGTAGAAATGTTAAAACATTTGGCTTGTATCTTTGGATGAAAGAACCAACTCTCTGATATATGTGTATAAAATACGGGTGGTGTCTCCTCCCGCCTGAGAATCATTTGAGGCACACCGATTTAGATGTACCCAGGCACTGGCCTTGTAAGCAATCCAAGGCTATCTCTGGGAGTGACAACAGGTACACTAGATACATGGCTCTGATGAGTGAGCTAGTTGAGACAGAACCATCCTCATTCGAGGAAGCAGTGCAGCAACTAGTATGGGTTAATGCTATGGTAGAGGAATATGATTCCATTGTTAGAAACAATGTTTGGGAAGTGGTTCCAAGACCAGCAGACAAATCAATGGTTGGTTCGAAATGGCTTTACAACGTAAAGCATGTAGCAGATGGGAGAATAGAGAAACACAAGGCCAGATTTGTGGCCAAGGGGTTCTCTTAGGTGGAGGGAATTGACTATGTGGAAACCTTTCCCCTACAACAAGGTACTCATCCATTAGGTCAATTCTAGCACTGCCAGGCAGATGGGGTGGAAGATCCACCAGATGGATGTGAAGACAGCATTCCTCAATGGAGTTATTGAGGAGGAGGTGTATATTGAGCAGCCATAGGGGTTTGAAACTTTCAACAAAGAGTCACATGTGTGCAGACTCAAGTGAGCATTGTATGGACTCAAGCAAGCACCGTGTGCTTGGAATACCAAGATCGATAGCTATCTCACCAGTTTGGGCTTCACCAAAAGTGAAGGAGATGCAATCCTTTACCACATTGTGGTAGAAGGTAAATTATTGATTATTGTTTTATATGTTGATGACTTGATCTTTATTGGTGATGAGAAATTGATCAGATATTGCAAGGAGGACCTTGCAAGAGAGTTCGAGATAAAGGACATGGGAGTCATGCATTATTTCCTGAGTTTGGAAGTATGGCAAGGTGATGGGCAACTATTTGTCTCTCAAGGAAAGCATGCCAACGAGATATTGAAGAATTTCTGCATGGAGAGTAGCAAACCCATGGACACTCCTCTAGCAGGTAACTGGAGGAAACAGGATGCCACTTCAGGTGAAGAAGTGGAGGCTACCATTTGCAGGCAGATTGTGGGTTCACTTATGTATTTGGTGAACACACGATCGGACATGTGTTATGCAGTTAACCAGCTTAGACAAGCCATGGTTAAGCCAATCAAACTGTATTGGAAGGCAATAAAGCATGTGTTGAGATACCTCAGATGCACTACTCAATTTAGTCTTTGGTACAAATGGAAAAAGAGAGTGAACTTGCAAGGCTTCACAGATGCAGATTGGGCGGGGAATCCATCAGACAAGAAGAGCACTTCAAGAGGAACTTCTAGTGTTGGGTCAACAGCAGTTTCTTGGTACAGCAAGAAGCAAAGATTTGTGTTGATTTATGGTAGCATCGGATGTGCTCTAAGACTCAAAATTTGCAGGGAGGCTTAGACACATGCATTCCACAATAGCCAAAAATCGTTTTGGGAAATTGGAAATTCCACCCAGAGACAGTTTTATTAAAATAATTAATTATTTTTAATGGGTCCCTAAGTCTAAACTTAGGAAATAAAAATAATTAAAGGGTATTAATCTAACTGTGGGTGAAACTTCTAGAAGAAGACGAGGATCAAGCCAAAATAATCTGAGCCATTGATTAGGATCTAATTTGGGTCGTTGATTCTCAACTTGAGCATTATAAGGAGGCTTGAGGGGCATTTGGAAAACTCATCAAGTGGAGATCAGAAGATTGAATTTCTGAAGCAGAGCAGCTGCCGGAGAGAAATTTGAAGTGATCTTTTGCAGTGAGGGGCAGGGATAGTTTCGGTTGGAGATTTCTCTTGACCCGGGAATACTCAGTAGAGAAGGCAGAGGGAGATATGGGAGAGGCAACATTGTGGCTAAGCTGGCCAGCGTAGGTTGACGCAGAGGCAGCGCAGAGCCTTGAGAAGGTCCATATTTTTGCTGGAGGATTCGATTTCAGAAGCCGGAAGCCGGGTTGTGAGACCAGGAGGTGGAAATCGAAGTTCCTAGGTGGCAAATCGATCAGCAGAGGGAGTGACGTTGTCCCTAGAGGCTGTGACGCTGGGCTGACGCAGAGGCAGCCAGGGGCAGTCCATTTAGTGGCTAGATCAGCCAGGATCTCCAGTGATAGTGTGAGGTAATCTCACTTATCTCTTTGTAAGTGATATTCTCTGTACTAGATAGCCAGCGAGGCATCCAAAGATTGTATTCAGAAAATTAATGCTTGATAATAAAATCCTCAGTTGTTGCACTGGTTTTCCGGCATTGTGTTTTTCCGAGGACTTTTGTCCAAAAATAATTGTGTAGATGTGTATGATGTTTACTTCACTCCTGTGTCGTATTTAGTTTCTGTAGTTTTATTAGTGTAGGCTGCAGTGTATTTAATTTGATATTTGTCGTAGCACACAGCAAGTAAATTGGTTAATCGAATTAACAATTAGAAGAATTAACATCAGTTGTTGCAGTAGGAATCGGGTAACTGAATTTTCACAATTTGTGGCACTCAACTCAGCGGAAGCAAAATACATGGTTGCAAAGTCAAGCAACATGTGAGGCTATCTGGATGAGAAAGATTCTTGTTGGGTTATTTGGTCAGAAGATGGATCCTACAGTGATTTATTGTGACAACCAGAGTTGTATCAAACTCTCTGAGAATCCAGTATTTCATGATCGATCCAAGCATATCGACATCCGGTATCACCATCTACGAGATTGTGTGCAGAGGTGGATTATGTTGTTGCAGTACATTCCGACAGGGGAACAAGATGCAGATATTTTGACAAAGGCTTTGCCAAGAGGCAAATTCGAGTTCCATAGAAGCAAGATTGGGGTATCTGATAACCCCTTTGTTGCTGAGAGGGAGTGTTGAAAATGCAGCAAGAAAATCCTAATTTATTTTTTCCTTGATTAAATTAGGAGAAATTCGAATTTCAATTTCAGCAAAATACTTGGAGGTAGTTAACTGAGGTGACATGGGTCTTGTCACTCAGTTAACTCAATAAATTCGAGTTGGAGACACTTGAGTTCAATTCTACATGATTGATTGCTAATTTGTAGAAATCTATTTCAGTTGATTTGAGTTATTGTCAGTGTAACTAGTTCTCACTGTTAGTAGAACTAGTGGAGGTTCAGTCAAGGGTGTGTAACTTTTTTTCACACTAAGTGATCATCCAGTTAAACTGATCAATCAGCCTAAATTAACTCATGCATGCAAACAATTCGAGTTACCTAGTTGAGATTGGAGTTCAAGGGCAATGTATTATCAGTTGTAGAATTTTCCAAGTTGTACAGGTGGTGCATGTAGTTAAAGAAGGGCCTAAAGGAATTGCGCAATTCTCAATGAGTAATTTCCCTAATTAGTAGGAGGCTAATTCCTCATCAAAAAATACAAGGAAATAGGAGCTTAGCAGGCTGAGAAATTGGCTAGGTATTGGCTTGAGTCAGTTTGTGAGGTAGTGATATAGATTATACTAACGCAGACGTTGCTCAAGCTGGAGAAAGCATTGTATTTCTTCTCTATTCTTTGATTAATGCAATACAGATAGTAAGGGGTTTTGAGAAGTTTCTTTCCCCTAGATAAATCTTTGTGTATGTGTTGAATCTTGACGCATGTTAAAGAATTGTGTTCTCGATCATGATTTGCTTTCCGCAGATGAGTAGAGTAGTTTCAAGGCTTGTGATCTAGTAAATTTCATGAGCAGTTCTGAATCTACACATTAAATTTCTACAACCACCAATGATACTCCAAAATCTTGTTTTATTAGCAAAATAAAGTGTACAAATTGGCAGAGTTTACTCAAGCCCTATAGCTCTGAACATGAATACATAGTGAGAACCCATTGCTCATGTAAATAGAAATTTGGGAGCAAATCCCAATGAGAGAACCAAGTGACAAGTGGTGTTGGAGAAGATCCCAAGAAGAGAAGTTGAATTCCATGTGCAGAGAAGCCATGACGCATGTGATCCTCCAACCAAATCGAATTTTTTGAGGTGGCCATCGAATTCTCCTCCAAGAAAATCTCTCTCTCCATGCTTGAAGACAAAGAATGCCAAGTGTGAAGCAAGATAGAGTTAACTCTCAAGTGATCTCAACCATCAAGCCAAATGAGGCCACATCTCTTCATGCCATGTGTTGAACCTACAATCAAGGAATTTGTGGGCCTCCTTGGCGAAAGCATAGATCCTCTTCTTAAGTGTAGTTGCCATGTGTAGATGCCAAGTGGAGTTATGGTGGAGACAAGCCTCCGACAAAATCACAATCAAATATCCATCAAATATTCCCCACATGCATTTAATCTCAAGGAATTCAATTTTCCAAGTCAGCAAATTGATTTCCTTAATTGTAGCCAGGAATTCAATTTCCCCTTGTGCTTATTGCCTTTATGATGCCATGTGTCAAATCATTTTCCACTTGTCCTTTGACATTACTCTTGACTTGAGATAATTTCTAAGTCATTTCCATGTCATTTTGTCACATGGAGTTATTTATTTTTCTCCATTTAATTTATTTCTACACTAATTTATTGCCACATTTCCCACTTAACTTGGGAAAAGTGGGTTTTGAGGATCAATAACTTATTTTTTACCCTTCAAAGTATGTGATAGTAGAAAGTTAGTGAGGAGAGGTGTAAGTTTGAGCACACATACCCCATACAACTTCTCTAGACCATACTTATTACAATTTACATTCATATTTTATTAAAAATCTCGTCTTGCGGGAAATTTAAAAAATTTAAAATATGGCCCCTAGACCTAATCGTATTCCGCAAAATTTTACGAATGATCTAATATAGTAATATCAGTGTTTCGAACATCTCGATAACATCCCGATTTTATCTCGAAATCACAATTTTTTTGGCCTACCCAATGTTTCCCAATTTTTACCGATATTTTGATGGTATCTTGATTTTGTCGATTTTTACCGATATTTTCCCGATTTTTACGATTTTTTTGGTTTTCCGAACCCTTGTCGATTTTATCCCAATGTCGTTGTTCGCAACATTGGGTAATATACAATGATTCTAGACACTAGGACTCACCCAAGGCATCTCCATCAAGCCGTACTCCGACTTTGGGGTTATGCTTGGAGGAAAAAACTTAATTAATTATTAAGTCCTCGAAAGTACCATTGACCATGATTTGTCAATAGTGCAAGGAAGCAAAACGCAAAGATGTGAAGAAATGTTTTCAAAGTTCAAAGTCATCTGCCAACACTATGTTGTCATTGTAAACCCAACTTTTGCAAGTTGTATTGTAAATGATTTTAGTATGACCATTTACTTATGTAACAACACCTAGGTAAACCTCTGATTTTGGCAACAAATTTCATCCTAAGAGGTTTTTTAACCTCACCGAATTATGTGTGTTTCTAAACACAGATAATCGACAAAGTTTTTCCTATAGTTGAAACTTGAAACCCTAAAGCTAGGGTGGAATTCATTGACAAGGCCTTAGGTGAGTCCTAGTATTATATCGAGTCTTTGTAAAAGTGATTTGAGAATAATTCAAGCACATTTGGCTAAATTATTTTATGACAAATCACTTAGTCTATACAGATCATACTGAGTCGCAGAATTGGGTAATGTCATGAGGGTCTATATAGAAAGGTGTATTCCCCCTTTGAGGGTTGAATTAATTGTAATATCTTATGTAAAAAATATTGTATTGCACGGTCCCTCATACTTAGACACCATGGCTAAAATATTTGAAGGTGGAAAAAATATTATTCCCCTCTAATGTCAATTAATTAATTTTTCTGGCTAAAATAAATAAAATTCCTAAGCCAAAAAATTAATTAATTTTGAGTCAAATAATTTTACAAATATTAATTTCTCTCCGGGTGGAAAATTCGTGGGTCAAAGAAAAGTCGAATTTTGGATGTCCCCACCAAGAGAAAAATGGATATTTCAAGAAAACTTGAGCCCTTGGACCATGGTGGTTAAATCAAAGTCAATTTTTTGAGGAAATTAATCCAAAATATTAATGTTTGGATTAATTAAAAGTAGGTTTTAAAAAAAAATCGATTTTTTCCTCAAAATTAAAAATTCGACAATGGGGTCTGCTTAGGGTACCTCAATTGGCAATGGTCGTGGAAATGAATTCTCACTAAACCGAAAGTCTTGGGTTCAAATCTTGTGCTACCCCCCCCCCAACCGATCGGGGTGAGAAGATGGACATGATGATGTAGTCCTACCAAGCTTACAAAATAAAATAAAAAATGACGATAGAGATTAAAAGATCATCAAGGTATTTTTGACGGTCGAGACTATTTTGATGAGGATCAAGCCAGCTAGCCGTTATTTTCCACTTGGAGGGATTTCTCTATAAATAAAAGTCATTTTTCTTCTATTGCATATCTTTGGATGATGTAAAATTTTGTAACACTGGTATTGAGCCATTGCTCTACTGGAAACATTTCTATATCATAATAGAAAGACTTTGTGGTTCAGTTCATGGTGTTCATCTTCCATTGATCTGTGGTATGTGCTAGTTATGTGCTTTGCTATATTGTGCTAAAAATTTTAACGAATTATTATTTCATTTGTCGGTGAGAAGACCATTCTATTGGAAAAAAATTATTTTATCTTAGGTGATCTAATTCACCATATGATCTAACGATTCTACTTGAGAAGAAATTATAGAGATTTGCAAGTACACTAGTCCTTGGGCTCCAATTTCATAAATTGTGGGGAAGAGCCGACCATCTTTCGGCTCTAAGATTTCTATATGGTATTTTAATTTTGCAGAAGGGGTTTTGGCCAATATTCGAATTTTTCGAAAAAAGACATTTTCCCACTACTATTACTCAAAAATATTTCTCCAAAAAAAATTAATTTGCTACCATTGTATATTTGTAAATAAATTTGTAAATTATTTCTAACTTTTGTTTTGCAACAATTGGGGTTTAAATATTTTTGGGGTTTTATTTTTGTGTATATATATGGGGTTTGGATATTTTTTTATTCATTTGTGCAGGTGATTTTAAACTTGGATCAAAGGATTTTTTGGTGTTTTGAGGTAGATATAGGCCTAGGAAGGCAAGATCTTGCCTCCAAGCTAGGCGTCTAGCCTAAAAAAGAGGCCATCAAGTAATTTTGCAGTAAACTTGTGGAGAATTTATCATTTGCATGTTCCCAGAAACTATTGAGGCCCTCAGGTAGTCGTCCAGCCCTTCCAGCCCTAGTCGTATGCCTTTCTACCCTCCTAGGGCCCTTGACCTCCCTTTAAGGGAGTCGTCCAGCCTTTTGGAGGCCTCGGCCCCCTCCTTTATCCCCTGCCACATCCCTTTTAGGACTTATCCCTCTAGCGACAGCCCTTTAGGGCTTGATCGCAACCCCTAAGAGGCTCTTCTTCCTCATCACGACCCTATTTGGGCTAATGGTTATAGTTGCAAGCCTTAGAGTCCTTTTCTGCCCTAGCCACAAGCCTTAGAGGCCTTTTCTTCCCTAGCCGCAAGCCTTAGTGGCCTTGCAGCCCTTTTTTCCCTTTCCCTTCCTTCTTTGGGGTTTTTGCGGGGTTTTGCAGTCATTTCGGCAAAGTGGTGGGGTTTGCAGCGATTCTTCAGCTAATTTTTTATGGTTGCAGGTTTGGAATGTTACCACTCAAACTAGAAGGGGACCTAAGGGGGATCCCTAAAGGGAAAATGCTAGGCCAAGGGCAACAAATGGAGACTTATCCCACTGTTGCGATAACTAAGGCTCCCCTCTATTTACGAACTTTCACAGAAGGGAGGAGACCCAATATATGTATGGAATCACTAAAAAATGATAATTCAATGGATATGAGTGACCAAAACAAACCCTGTCCCAGAAAATTTTGAAAGATGGAGCTTGCTTGCTCACTAAGCAAGGTATTATGTATTCTAGGGAAGGGAAGAGAGGATTTTGAGGGTTAGGTTTATGGGAATAGGCTTGTGAAAGAGTTCCTTGACCCCTAAAATCCTTGTCAGAATTGGTATCCCGGATGGTTCTTGAAGAATGATCTTTTGAAGGAGCGGGACCACACAAGGACAAGTGGACCCGATCTAGGGTATGAGGAAAGTATGAAGCAACCAGTGATATTCTTACCCTAGACAAGATGGGGGAAAGAATTTTACTTGAATATGTTGTCTTGACCCTATGAGGTACTAGCCTTGGGGATGACAGGGCAAGTTTTGATCCCGGAGCTAGGGCTAGACTTTTCTCCCAACTTCACTGTCGAAATGGCTTCAAAATTGGAGGAGAGCTAGAGGAAAGGCCAGCGCAGGAGAACCTAGGAGAGCAATTTTTTTTATTGTTAGCTTGTCAGGAAATTGATGCCCTAGGCACACCAATGCGGCTAGTTCCAGAACGATGTGAGAAAATATGGATTTTAGTGACCACCCTTGGTAAATCAGTGCCTTAATCTTTGGGAGAATGGATTCTATATTGAGTAAGACTAGGATTTCTTGGTTCCAGTGAAGGAGGCCTCAATATCACTTTGTTTTCCTTCCAAGTCAAGAAGAAGCAACCTTGCAGCTTTTATACTTCGATGTGTAAGAGGAATGGCTTGTCAAGATCAAATTTTACCCCTAGAAGATTTCGCTCACATTACATGGCCCATACATTGAAGGAATGCTATAATAGAAACAAAGTCTACAATATTAAGCAGTAAATGCATGCAACAATTATCCCTAGAACAACGAAAATCCAAATCCAACATATATGACAAAAGAAAAAAAGAATAACATCAATGTTATGAAACCACCTCACAAAAAAATAGAAAAGATAGATCGACGCCTTAGAAATAAGCCTCTTCGAGGGGGAAACCTCCTTTACATTACACAAATGAACAATTATTGGATGATACAAATGACAAGACCTCCTTTCTATATGTAAGAGTATAAGGGGTCATAATATAATCAGAGCCGACAGAACAATAATAACGTAAGGGTACAATAATAACAATAGTGGGCTTCTATGGGGCACTTTAATAACAATATAGGGACTACATGGGCACAACAATAAATTAAGGGGGTTGTGCTAATAACAATTAGGGGTTACACTAGTAGTATAGGGACCTAACATGCCCCTCTCCTTCAAAAAGTATTGTCCTTAACGATTGAGTAGTTCTTGATGTTTCTGTATAAAATACTTGTCCTCCCATGTGGAATCTTCAGCAGTTAAGTTCTTCCACTTGATGAGATACTTTGAAATTGATCGATTTCGTAGCTATCAGGTTCTTGTTTTTGTGACTGCTCCAGGTTCCAATATGACTTTTCCTTCCTCGTCAAGTTCTGGTAATACTTTTTGAACTAAGATCTTCTGCAACTTTTGAATGAGTGGCCACACTTCTTCGTCCTTCTTCCATTCATCCCTTGCTTCGTTTATCCAATCAGGTTGGATAATAGAAATAGCACAAAACAAAGCTTCCACATCCTCATCCTTTCTTGAGAATGCATCTGCAACAACATTTTTCTTCTCTTTTTTGTAGATGATTTCAAAGTCATAACCCAACATTTTGTGACCCATTTTTTCTGGTCTTCTAAAAATAATCTTTGTTCTAAAAAGTATTTAAGACTATCATGATCCATTTTTACCTTGAAGTGTCTTCCCATTAGGTAAGGTCGACATTTCTTAAGTGCATGTAGTATTGCCAACATTTCCTTCTCATAAATAGCCTGCTTGAGATGTAGCCGTAAAATTACCCAATCGCCTACATCAAAACTTCTTTCACTGTGATATTGATATGCCTGTTGTTTCATTCGATTCTACACCAAAGTGGCATTATCCTTTAAAAGTTGAAGAACATGTTGTTGATGCTTGATGTGATCTTTCACTGCTTGAATCTTTTTCTTTTTGATATGTCCTTCTATCTCGAGAGTTTGAGTGGTAATTTCTTCCAATGCATTACAAGATATGGTCGGATTCATTTCTTGATGCTCAATTTGATCTTTCACTTCTTGAACATTTTTCTTCTTGATACGTCCTTCTATCTTGATAGCTTGAGGAATGGTAATTCTGGCCAATGCATTACAATATAGGGTCGGATTCATTTCTTCTTTCTCAATGTGATCTTTCACTTCTTGAACTTTTTTCTTTTTGATATGTCCTTCTATCTTGAGACTTTGAGTGGTGGTAATTCTTGTCAATTCTTTACAAGATATGGTCAGATTCATTTCTTCTTTCTCTGGGGTTGGTTCCTGGTGTATATCCTCTTCTTTTAATGTTTCTTGATCATTTTCTTCCTCCTCTTCATAATTTAAGTAAAATAATTTCTTCTCGGCACACTTATGACCTTTAGTGTATTTGTTATCACAATTGTAACAAAGCCCTTTTGCTCTTTTTTCTTCCAATTGTTGTGGTGTCAACCTTGTAAGTTGTGGAAGGCTAGAAGAAAAAACACTTCCATCTTTATAGTTGTGAGAGGTAGACTTCCTTGTTTCCATAATTTTGCTTTCCACTTTTCTTGCCAACCTGAATGCCTTCTCCAATGAATCAGGTTCCCAAAGACAAACCTCATGTTGAATGTTATCCTCTAAAGTCCCTATGGAGACATCAATCCTCTGCTTCTCTGAAATATCATTTTCCCTTATATTCAATTTTTAAAGTCCTCAATAGGCTCTTCCATTGAACACTTTTGTTTGAGATTTATCAATTGGCTAAAGAAGGTGTTTCTCTTTGTATCCTCATAATGTGCTATCATTTCCTCCGTGAAAATTAACCACGTAACAAGTGGTTTACAAGAACAAAGCCCTTTATACCATAAAAATTGATCGGGTTCTAAATATGAAGATGCAATACCTACCTTTTGTAACAGTTGCACCTCATGTAGATCAAAATATTGTTCCATCTGTAGTATCCAATTTACCGGATCCTTACCATCAAATTTCTTCATATCACCTTTTCTTGATTTTAGGAGCTCGATCTTGAAACGATTGTAACTCTATAATTTCAGATCTCCGAGTTCTGAAATTGTGTCCTGTAGTAGCCCTCTGAGTCCTCTTTCTAACTCCGCAAGTCTGATCAATATTGGATTCTCCAAGGAAGAGTTATGTCAAATCTCCCACGATGACCTGATTATAGACTGGTTCAGTAGAGCAAACTTGTACTAAGTGCCACGTGTCAGTGTTTCAACCCTAGAACCTGAACCTGATATACAGAAAACTAAAGGTCATCCTCTTTCTAAAACTTCTTAAAAAATTTCAATATGATGCTCACAACAAAAGTTGTGACGATTTTCCCCAGTTCACCTGTTTAGAATGCAATTCGGGAGTCTGCAAAAACCCTAACTTCCTCAGATAATATCTCCGAACATAGAACAAGACAGGATCTGAAATTTGGACCCGAGCTTCACCAAGATTTCGGCTCAAATGGGTTTTAATTTCAGAATCTGAACCTTCTTAGACAAAATATTATGGTGAAAATTCCACAATGACCTGTTTGAGATGAAATTATGGAGCTTGCAAAAACCCTAACTTCCTCAGATCATATCTCTGAAAATATAGCGAGCCAAGATCTGAAATTTGGACCCAACGTTCAGACCGATTCCTTCTCAAATGGGTTTTTCTTAGCTTCTGAAACGTCGTAGCGAAAAATTTATAACGAAAATTCCACGATGACCTGTTTGGAACAGCGAAACCCTAGAATCCAAAGCTCTAATACCAAATGTTATGAAACCAGCTCACAAAAAAATAGAAAAGATAGATCAACGCCTTAGAAATAAGCCTCTTCGAGAGGGAAACCTCCTTTACATTACACAAATGAACAATTATTGGATGATACAAATGACAAGACCTCCTTTCTATATATAGGAGTATAAGGGGTCATAATATAATCAGAGCCGACATAACAATAATAATGTAAGGGTACAATAATAACAATAGTGGGCTTCTATGGGGCACAATAATAACAATATGGGGACTACATGGGCACAACAATATAATAAGGGGGTTGCACTAATAACAATAAGGGGTTACACTAGTAGTATAGGGACCTAACAATCAAAAAGTGTGTATTTACATGTAATAGAGTATATCCAACCATTCACAATTGACAATAAAGAAGTTCCAAGAGAAAATAGACCAATATCCACACATCAAAATTCATCCATAAAGCTCTAATTCATCCTTAGAAAAAGCTTGAAAATCTCAAGAGAGATAAGATGTTATGAAATCAACTCAAGAAAAGATAGATCAACGCCTTAGAATTCAGCCTCTTCGAGGGGGCAACCTCCTTTACATTACATAAATGAACAATTCT
>APFE030242398.1:256282-313756 GCA_000404065.3 Pinus taeda
GACGGAAACGCGTTTCCACGCCATACGGTACGCGGAAACGTGTTTCCGTTTCGTTTCCGTACGGAAACGACCCCTCCCCCTGCGTTTCCTGCAACTTAGCTATATATGTGTGGTCCTTACTGCAGTGATCCTTGAATGCATGCTTTTTCTTGGCTTTTAGGAGCTCGATATTGAATATGTTGTATCTATGTAATTTCGGATCTCTAGGGTTTGAAATTTTGTCCTGTGGTATCCCTCCGAGTCCTCTTTCCAGCCGCACAGGTTTGATCAAGATTGGATTCTTCAAAAAAGAGTTATGCCCAATCTCCCACGATGGCCTGATTATAAACTGGTTCAATGGAGCGAACTTGTACGAAGTGCCACATGTCACTTTTATGACCTTCGGCCCTGAAAACGCTACTCAACAAACTACAATCCGTCCTCTTTCTGTGACTATTGATGAAATTTGAATCCAATGCTCAAAGAGAAAGTTATGACGATTTTCCCAACGTCACCTATTTGACATGGAATTCGGGAGCCTGCAAAAACCCTAACTTCCTCAGATCATATCTCCGAAAATATAGTGAACCAAGATCTAAAATTCAGTCACGAGGTTCATCAAGATTGCGGCTCAAATGGGTTTTAATTTCAGTTTCTGAAGCTTCGCAGAAAAATATTTATAGCAAAAATTCCACGATGCCCTGTTTGAAGCCACAAAATCCCTACTAGAGGAGGATATGAGGGTCATTATTTATATGAAAGTCTTGGGTTGAGAGGGTCCTCAGCAAGTGAACGTTGGAGGCATTTTAGGAAAAAACATTATTAATTATTTACTATTCAATGACCACAACCAATTATGAGTGCCATGCCACAACCCCGTAGGGTTTTATCCCACTAACTGAGGTTACTAACTTCAAACATGAATATCTCTCAAATCGTGAAGACTTACTTGGCGTGCCATATATCAACAAAAACATCTCGACGAGTAGAATCCATCTAGAAGATCCTTGACTAATAATAGAGTAAGTTTTTAAGTCAAAATTCCCATGCAAGATCAGGCTAGCTCCTAGTGCTGCTTGGGTTGACATCAATGACAACCACTTATCAACATATAGTGCATCATCTCTACTGATTACAAATCCCTAGTTGATAATTAAATATTGTGGCGATATATATATATATATATATATAATATATATTATTATATATATATATTATTCATATAATTGCCCCAACATTTTTGGTGCCCTTGCCAGGGAGCTGTAAATGGTAATAGGTAATGATTTGTTTTTTATGGTTTTTTAGTGATATTGGGGACGACCTAAGGGTGGAGAGAAGACGGTAAGACGTGAGTGAAGAGCCATGCATCCAGTATGGTGGGGTTGCTCCAAAGTCTGGTTGTCTTTAATTGACTCTCTAGTTTCTTTTTCATATGCATTGAATTAAAGGGAGAATATAAAGCTTCATTTTTTTATTTTTCTTTGCAAGTATGTTTTGTTTTAGATTGATTCATGAAAAGAAGAGAAGCCTAACTTGTGTGAACAAATAACTCGGTGACAGCAAGATCCTGGTAGCACAGTGGCGCTTCGAGTACATGATTGGTTTGCTTGCATTTGTTTTAAGTGTGTTTTCTTCTTATTTATTTAGGATTTTTAATAAGAACTCCATATGCTAATCCAAGTGCATGACAGGGATTAGCAACCAGCAAAGCAGTATGCAACGATGATCAAGATTTTGGGAAAACTCTCTCAAATACCAGCGGAAGCTGGGATTTTTGCTTCTTAGGAAGAACAAATCTTGACAACAGTCAAGAACTTATATGCCTATCCAGAAGTGATAGAGGAACAACAAATCCATGAACCACATCCACAAGAAGATCTTCACCCTTGCCATATTTTCGAAGAAATTAAAGAATCATGGACCACATCCAATGGGGAGGAACCATTAGAACCTGAGATTGAAGAATTTTTGACATGCCTATCTATAGATCCTCTAAGCACACAAGTAAATGGTCATCTCGTAATAGAAGATTTGCATGGCATGGTAAAAGAGGATATGCCAAATGAGACAAATAATGAGGTAAACCAAGTGCATTTTCATTTTATTGAAAATTGGTTTCAAGCAACTATAAGGCCATACTACTCCTTCATTCTTCCTTACTTCTTGACATCATCATTAAGACAACTGGTTCTTCACACTCATGTATGCATTGAATATTATATTTTAAACTTGAGTATGAATGCATTTTTACACCTATTATGCACATGGTTACATTGGAAATACTCCTATACTTGAGGAGAGGAATTTATGTTTCTCAAGTAGAGTAGGGTAATAAATAAATAAATGTTGCATATAGTAGTTAGTTTAGTTGTAACATATAGTGCAACATCTTTCTTATTTGTTTTCAATAAATAGGGATGTTAATAGCGAAAAAGTACTTAGTTGAAAATGGGAGATCTATGTTCCCATTACATATTTCTATTAGGGTCTCTTTCAGCTACATATTATTTTAATGAGGATTGCCACACAGTCTGATTTCCAACTGCAACATGGTTCAACTATTACTTTGCTTTCCCACTTATTATTTCTTTTCAGTTAGATCTATTTCTAGTTTTTCTTTTCAATAAAGCAAACTATGACCATTATGTTTAGAATTGTAGGTAAAGTTGGAAATGACTGCATAACAATATCATCTATTATTGCATACCAATTGTTTAGTACCATGTTTCATCTAACCAATATCGAGAATTCCGGTATCAATTTGCTATTTTGCAAGAACAATCGGGATCCAAAGGTATTGTTCATTTGGGATGCTTAAATACTAGAAGAATGTTTTTTAAAAGCGGAAAAGGCATCTTCATCAATGGAATGGAACACTTAAGGGAGTATTTGATGACATCTTTCCTTACATTTTTAAGGATGCATTCATGCTTTATCTATTATTTCACAAAGATGATATAAGCAATCATTTTCATAAAATTGGAATTGAAGGATAATTCCAAACTATTCATAGTTTCTATTTCTGTTTTTAAATTTCATTTTTCTTATTCATATAGATTTATAATTATCAATACAAAACATTTGCTTAAAATATAGTTACCAATGTATACAAGGGGATTAAAACAAAGTTAAGAGGTCTATACTATAAAGAAACTTGAATACTATAACCATAACACCAAAGCATGATCTCTGAGCATCTTTATTAAGCCTTGCAAGAGAGTTAATGAAGTCTTTGTTCATAGTGGAACACTATTTAAAAGCGAAAGCATACATGAAAACTATGATTCGTAGGAATTTAAGTGTATTCTGGTTATTCTTTGGTTAGCCTCATACATCTCACATTAAAAATGGCTCATTCATGCTATGTCCTTTGAGTACCTGTAAGTACCTTATGCATCTAAGACATTATGCAGGTAATCTAAGTACTCTGAAAGGTATCATACTATGCCTTTAAAGGGCTTTCTGAAGCAGCTCCCCCATCTACCAATTGCAAACGCAATGTTAATATGCTAAACCTTAAATGGTAGGAAACATGTGACTAGAGCCTTCAATGTAAAGGAGTTTTAAGAGGTTAACTCGTCGAGGCTATGGACGCTTGCTGGCAACGGGTACTGACCTGTGATATCATTAGGCAAAACCATCGAGGCTATGGACGCTTGCGGTGATCCAAGATCTTTTACTTATAAATGCATCAAAATTACATGAAATAGAGCTTATAAACCATGGAACTTAAAAGCACATAAAGCAATGCAGAAATAACACGATAAGCAATAAACCATGGCACAAAGATTTGATTACGGAGTTCGTCCAATTTGGACTACATCTCCGGGCTTTGCTCAATAGTGGGGAGGCCTTCTTTCATCAAGTGGCATAAAAAGAGATAAAAGTACAAGCAACATTCAATTACAATCCTTATACCTCCAAGCTGGAAGATGGATGAAGAATGGAGAGCCCAGCATCAAAAACAGACAGTACCATCGAAATCCTGATGAAAAATCATGCAAAAACGCCTATCCGAACACCCAATTCAGATAATCAGGCTTTCTACACCCTCTCGAAACCTCCCTATTACTCAAGGCGAGGTTCCGACCCCTACTGCCAGCTTGGGTTACTGCTGCGTACAATGTTCTGAACTATCGGCAAGTCTCCTCCCTTTTCCTATGTGGACAGTCCAATATATATATGTTGGTGGCTAACTCCTCAATTTCCAGGCAGTTCCAAACAAATGAGAAGTTTTAGATGGCAGGTATGTTTCAGGCAGAGATTCTCGGGCCCCTTAATAGTATGCAGCAACAACCCTATCAAAAATGGAAAAATAGTCCACGGACTGTTTACTGCATTAAACCTCAAACAGCAGATGAGTACGATGAATTGACGCTTACTCCTTAACCGGCAGCTTTATCGGTGTTGATAACCCATCGAAAATCACAATCGTTGTTTTCCATCGACATACAAACCCAAGCCTTTACAACAGGCGCCCTGCGATGACTGCAGATCTAACGGGCTATTAAACACAACACATAAGATATCGGGTCCGGAAGCTCATATCACAATCAGCAGGAACCAAGGTTGGTACAATATGCGACTGTTTCCCCTTCGCAAACTGCGATTGCGATATCGCAACATGATTCTACGATTGCAATATATCGCATTGCAACCTAGTTTGCTTCGGGGGCAATTCTTTTAACCTTTCCGTTTTTGCGATGTGTGATTGTGATATCGCAAATCACAACCTGACTCTGCAATTCCGATATATCGCATCGTGACCCTGACTTGCTTGGGGCCAATTTTCTTTAACTCCAACCACTTCCTTCTACAATCTGCAATATGCGGGGCAAATGGCAGCCTACCACTTGGCGCTTCCACATTCTTTGAGAGTGACTACCATGTCATCTTCCTCTTGCCACGTCATCTTCCTCCTACCACCTGTCTAAGTCAACCTTATCTTTGGCTTGCTCTATCTTCTTCATATGAACTCGGATTTGAGTGTCATTCGCACCGTTGAAATTAGGATGTCGAGCACTTCAATCTGATGCTACATTTATAGAGTTCCTGCCACTTTGAGTTTTGAGCCTTCTTACCATGCCACTTGTACTTTTTAGAGATCCACCTAGATCAATCCTCCCCACTAATATCTTTTAGACCGCCAAAAGTCTTTTCAGTCTATTGGCAAGTGAGGAAATTGCTCCCTCACTTTTTCTTTTTCCATCCACCGAGCTTTACTCGGATGCATTCCTTTGAGGCCAACACGAAAGTACACATCTCCCCATTGTGAAAATTCTATCACTGCAACAACTAATTTATTTTACCTACTTATTTCCCAATAAGTTATTTACAAAATCCCTTCAGTAAACATTAAAATAAATTTTGCTGCAGATATCACACCATAATACAGAAACAAATACATGCACAAGAATCAGACACATCAACATAGATATTTTGAACAATTGTCCCCGGAAAAACCCAATGCAGGAAAACCGATACAGCAGAGGAGGATTTTATTGTTCAGCAATTCTTTAGTACAACTGGGTGCCAAACTGGCTTACCCAACAGAGAAAAAAATTCTCCAACACTTCTCCCAGTCTCAGCGTTAGGCTTGCTGGCCTCTGTGCGGGCTCCCAAACCCTCTGCGTCAGCTTCTGCCACTCTGCGTTAGCACTGGGCCTCTCTGTGTCACCCACGAAGGCCCTCCAGTGACTGAGCAGTTATGCTACCTCTGCGTCTGCCTCTCTAGCCTCTATGCTGGTCCTCTGGTGTTGTTCCTGACTCTTTGTTCTGTATCTACTAACCTCTTGTTGCTCTCCAGAACACTAGTTCGAATTTCTCTGCTAACCCCGCTCCAAAAATCGAACTGACTGGTCTCCCTTAGTGTGTTCTCCAACAGACCCTCGAAACTCTTCTTATACTCTTCCTATGGATCCTTCAATGGTCAAGATTAAATCTCTAATCAACGGCTAAGATTAGATTTGACTTGATCCATGTCTTTTATGTTTCCTAGGTTTAGACTTAGGAACTCCATTAAAAATATTAATTATTTTAATATCTCCCAAACCAGGTACAATCTGTCCATACCATTTCTGAGTCTTGGAGATCTCATGTACTTTAGCCCCTCCACCAATTTTCATGGCTAGAGCACATCCAATGCTACCCTAAATCAACACTCCCTCTTAGCGAGGACTGTGTTCTTAGTAATACTCCATACTGAGCATCACTCTAACTATATGGCACTGGTATCTGTGCTGATGCTAGGCCTCCCTGCCCAACATCCTCTGCACTATTGCATCCTATACCACTGCCCATGCTCTACCTTTGCCACTATTGCATCTATACGGCAACTCCCTCTGCATCCATGCTACTGCTGGTCCTTTCTCCCAACACTGCATCTGCACTGCAACTCCCTCTGCATCTGTGCTGCTGTTGGTCCTTTTTCCCAACACTGCATCTACATTGCAACCTCTTCTCATCATGCTACTGCACTGCAACATCTCCCCCATTTCTGCTACTGAAATGGATTCTTTATCATCCCCATTTTTTCCCTGAAATAATCAAACTTCGTTCTTCCGAGGGCCTTGGTGAGGATGTCTGCCACCTGTTCTCCTGTAGCAAGCACAACTATACGGCCCCTCGTTGGACACAGTCTCTGACAAAGTGACACCAGATATCAATATGTTTTGACCAATTGTGAAACATTGGATTCTCAAAGAGCTTGATGCAACTCTAATTATCACACTTGATCCTAGTCGCCTCCATCTTCCTTCTGAATAGGTTCACAAGCAGTTTTCTAAGCCATATGGCCTCACACGAAGCTATGCTTGCAGCCATATATTCTACCTCAGCGGAGCTCAGAGCTACAGATTTTGTTTCCTACTGCACCAGGAGGTCATTCCTGCTCCAATGTTGAAATAGTACCCAAAGGTACTTTTTCGATCCACTGAACTTCCAGCCCAATCTGCATGAATAAATCCACTCAATCTGATATCTTTACTCCTGATGTACAAGATTTCATAATCGATTGTTCCCTGTATATATCTGAGAACATGTTTGGTTGTTGCCCTGTACGCCCTCTTCAGCTCGACCATGAACGAACTGAGAGTGTTGACAGCGTAACAAATGTCTAGCCTGGTATTGACAAGATACATTAGGAACCCTATGAGTTGCGTGTATAAGGTGGGATCAACATCCTTGTCTTCTGATGCATCAATTTTCTTCCAATTAGTGATCATTGGAGTAGCCATGGGTCTACAATCCTCCATCCTGAATCTCTTCAGAATTTCTGTAGCATATCTCCCTTGTCCAAGGAAGATCTCCCCCTTTTGATGCCAAACTTCCAACCCCACGAAATAATGCATATGTCCCAAATCCTTCATGTCAAATTCTGTGGCTAGATTCTTCTTGCAGTCCCCGATGAGCCTGGATGATCCTGTCAGGAAGAGATCATCCACATATAATACTAGGATTAGAGGCTTATTCTCTACAACCAGATAGTAGAGATTTGGATCTGTGTCACTCTTGACTAATCCCATCTTCCGCAAGTAGCCATCAATTCGACCATACCATGCTCTAGGTGCCTGTTTCAGCCCATACAAGGCTTTCTTCAATCTACATACATGAGACTTCTTCTCATGTGTCTCAAAGCCTTCTGGTTGTTCAATGTATACCCCTTCTTCTATCACCCCATTCAGAAATGTCGTTTTGACATCCATCTGATGAATCTTCCATCCCATCTGTGTTGCAAGAGATATCACGGTTCTAATAGATGTATACCTGGCTACTGGGGCGAAGGTCTCTTCGTAGTCAATTCCTTCCTTCTGAGCATACCCCTTAGCCACAAACCTGGCTTTTGTATTTTTCCACACTGCCAACTACAGCGTATTTAATCTTGTAGATCCATCTCGAACCTACCACTGATCTGTCTTAAGGCCTTGGCAATATCTCCCAGACATCGTTCACCATTATGGAGTTGTACTCCTCTACCATCGCATCCAACCAAACCTGATGTTGAGCAGCCTCCTGAAAACTAGCAAGCTCCCCATCCTGAGCTACTAATGCTTGATATCTATCTAGTTGTTTTTGCTCCCTCTTCTTGTTCCTTGGTGCACAGATGAAATCCTATGCATCTCGCAGAATCTAATGAAGTTCCCTGCTCGTTCTTCCTCTGCCAACAGGTGCTTCTGTTAGCTCCTCCTCCTCCAGTGATTCTTCCTGATCCGAGGAAGAATTCTTTACTTCCATTGGTTGAAGAGGTTTGACTAATGGTTCCTCTTTTGACTGCTCCTCAGAAGGCATTTCTCGAGATTTTCTGAAAGCCCTGTCCTCCATGAACTTCACATCTCGTCGAACTGCTACCTTCCTACTCCCTAGAAGATAGATTCTGTATGCCTTAGCATTCTCGCTATATCCCACTATATATCCTTTCTCTACTGTTTGATCCAGCTTCTTCCTCTTTTCCTCGGGTATGCAGAAATATGCTAAACTCCCAAATATCCTAAAATGACTGACTCCAGGGATCTTCCCTGTGAAGACTTTCTCTGGAGTAATCTTGCCCAATGCCCGATGAGGAGTTCTATTCTGAACATAGACTATCGTGTTGCATGCTTCTGCCAACAGGAATTTTGGCGTATCCTGATCATACATCATGGCCCTGGCTGCTTCTACGGTAGTCCTGTTCTTCCTTTCTGCTACTCCATTCTGCTCCGGATTGTAAGGAGTTGTCCACTCTCTTCAGATGCCCTCCTTAGTGCAAAAATCAGTGAAGTCCTTATCAACATACTCTCCACCATTATCTAAGTGCAAAACTTCTATTTTCTTCCCAGTCAGATTCTCCACCAGAGCCTTGAACTCTTTGAATCGACAGAAAACCTCATCCTTGATTTTCAGAAAATAAATCCAAGTTTTCCTTGAGTGGTCATCAATAAAGGTGACGAAGTACTCAACACCACTAAGAGCTTTAGTGGACATAGGTCCGCAGATATCTGAGTGTATCAATCCTAGTACACTGTTGGCTCTGTTTTTACTCCTGGGAAACGCTGCTTTGGCATACTTGCCCAGAGCACATCCTCTGCATACATCATCTCGTTCTGCACTAAGATCTAGAACTCTTGTTACAGTGTTCCTAAGAATTCTCAGAGCCCCATGGTGCAAATGTCCTATTCTTTTGTGCCATAGTTCGTTCAAATCCATGTCTCCATGACTGCCTATTAGTGCCATTGGTGATTCTAGTTGTAGTTTGTACAACCTGTTACATATGATCCCGATCTGCACTTTCTTTTTCTAGATATGGTATTTGACATATACTTTCTCCTTGATGAAGAAAATGTCATAGCCTTTTCCTTGAAGTTGCGACACAGAAAGTAAGTTCATCTCCAATACTGGTACATGCAGCACATTGGTGGCACAGAACCGCTCTCCTGTTTTTGTTTGAAAAACTATGGTACCCTTCCCTACTGGAGTACACTTTGCCTTATTCCCCATGGTGATCTAAAAATTCATCCTTTCCTCCTGATAATCTGAGAAACATTCCCGGATTCCCATCATATGCCAAGAGGCTCCATTGTCTATATACCATACCTCTAATGATGCAGAACTAGTCACACTAGCCACTTCTTCTTCCAGCCTGGAAGCCAACATAGAGAAATCGAAATTACTATCTCTTGTGCAATTTTCTGAAAATCTGTGCGAGTCTCCTGATGTAGATGCCTCTGCATCATGGTCTCGACCCATAATTGATTTTTCCTTCCTACCTCTGATTACTTGCTCTGATACCATGTGAAAATTCTATCACTGCAACACTGATTTATTTTACCTACTTATTTCCCAATAAGTTATTTACAAAATCCATTCAGTAAACATTAAAATAAATTCTGCTGCAGATATTACACCATAATACAGAAACAAATACATGCACAAGAATCAAACACATCAACACAGATATTTTGGACAATTGTCCCCGGAAAAACCCAATGCGGGAAAATCGGTCTAGCAGAGGAGGATTTTATTATTCAGCAATTCTTTAGTACAAAATTGGGTGCCAAAATGGCTTACCCAAAAGAGAAAAATTTCTCCAACATTTCTCCTAGTCTCAACATCAAGCTTGCTGGCCTCTGCACAACTCGCAAACCCTTTACATCAGCTCCTACCTCTCTACGTTAGCATTGGGCCTCTCTGCATCACCCACGCAGGCCCTCCAGTGACAGTTTTGCCGCCTCTACGTCTGCCTTTCTAGCCTCTGCGTTGGTCATCTGGTGTTGTCCTGACTCTGTTTCATACTTTCTACCTCTCGCTGCTCTCCAGACCACTAGTTCGAATTTCTCAGCTAACCCGCTTCAGAAATCGAACTGACTGATCTCCCTCAGTGTGTTCTCCAACTGACCCTCAAGCCTCTTCTTATACTTTTCCTATTGGTCCTTCAACGGCCGAGATTAAATCTCTAATCAACAGCTAAGATTAGATTTAGCTTGATCCATGACTTTTGGAACCTTCTAACCTAGTTTTATATTAATACCCATTGATATTTTATTTTTCCTAAATTTAGACTTAGGAACTCCATTAAAAATATTATTTATTTTAATATCTCCCAAACCAGGTACAATCTGTCCAAACCATTTCTAGGTCTTGGAGATCTCATGTGCTTTAGCCTTTCCACCAATTTTCATGGCTAGAGCACATCCGATGCTACCCCAAATCAACACCCATTGTGAAGTTCTGGTTTTCCTATCGAGTATGATATCTTCAGGCAACTTGTCTAGATACTCTAGTGCAAAATCGTCCACTGTAGGAATCTGTGCAACCTCTTTGGTATCCATAATCAATGGAGGTTCATAAAGCTTCAAGTTCTCAACATTCACTACTGAGTACATTTTCATATACGCAGGCAAGTTAAGACGAAAAGCATTGTCTCCAATCTTTGTCAATATGGTGAAGGGACCATATCGAGTGGGTCTCAATTTCTTCCCTTCTTCCTTCATTCTATCCTTGCTGATGTGGAGACATACCTTGTCCCCAACTTGAAACTGATGGTCAACTCGGTGCTTATCATGTCTAGCTTTATACCGAGCCTGACTCTTCTCCAACTGCTCCTATACTGCCTAATGAATCACCTATATCTGCTAAATAAAGTTCTATGCTTTGTCCCTATCATCTCGTCCATTGCCATACTCATTTTTCCCAAAGACCCTATCTAAGCGATCCCTTGGTAGGTAACCAAAACATGTCTCGAACGGTAAGATCTGTGTGGATGAATGTGTTGCTCGATTGTATGCATGCTGCACATAAGGAAGCTATTCATCAAACAACTTGGGATGTTTTCAACAATAGCCTCGTAACAAGTGTACCACGGTGCGGTTGACAACCTCTGTCTGCCCATCGGTCTATTGATGAAATGTCGTACTTCTTTTCAGCTTAGTGTCCATCATTCTCCACAAGTTGGTCCAGAACTCTCCAAGAAAGCGAGAGTCTCGATCTGACACAATAGATGTGGGCAACCAAAAATGGACCCAAACATGCTGAAAGAAAAGATAAGTAGTCTGCTCAGCAGTGACCTGCTTTTTATAAGGCATTAAAATACACATTTTACTAAAATGATCCACGACAACATACAAATAATCGTGACCTTTCCTAGACATAGGCAAACCACCTACGAAATCCATGGACACAATTTCCCATGGTCGACTCAGAATAGGGAGTGATGTGTAGAGCCCAAGTTTTCTATTAGAGGGCTTTGAAACAGAGCACAACACACAACCCTTTACAAAGCGAGTCACAATGTTTTTCATATGAGGCCAAAAACAAAACCTTTGTAAATTACAAAGTTTTTTCAAACCCAAAATGACCAGACCAAAGAGAGGTATAAGCCTCTCGGATTACATGTACCCTTTCATCAATGGGTATGCACAGTTTGCCAAGGTGATACAATAGTTTTCCCTGCAAATAATAATTGTCCACCTGTGATCCACGAGTCAATCTTGCATAAATCTCTTTAAAATCATCATCGTTAGCATATTGTTCAGCATAACCTTCTAACGATAAATAAGCATTTTGCAAAACTACAAATGTAGAAATAGGAGGGCGAGAAAGCATATCTGCTACTTTGTTGTCAGCGCCCTTCTTGTATTTATTATCAGATGAACTGCTGAAGGAATCCCATCCATCTGAAATGACAAGCTTGTTGAAGCTTGGTCTGTGACTGAAGGTACTGCAAGGGCTGATGATCCATATGGTTGATGGTCTCCTTGTCGATCAGGTAGTGTTTCCACTTCTTTACACTCTGAACCAAGGCATACAACTCCCTGTTGTATGTGGAATAATTCACAACGGCCTGGGAGAAAGTCTTTGAATGGTAACATACAAGGTTCCTTTGCTGCATCAATACAGCGCCCATGGCATATCCAGTGGCATTTGTTTCAATATCAAAAGGCTGTTGAAGGTCTGGTAAGGCTAGCACTGGTGCTGTGATGATCTTCTCTTTCAGCGTGTCGAAGGATTTCTGTTGTTTTCCTCCCCACTGAAAGCTTTGCTTCACGCTTTTCAATGCGTGTAAGGGGGCTGCGATAACAAAGAAGTTTTCAATGAACCTTCTCCAATACTGTACTGCACCCAAAAAGCTTCAGACCTCTATAACATTTGTGGGTTCAAGCTATTTCATAATCGCATCTACCTTAGAGAGGTCTATTTTCAATTGCCCATTACCGACTATGTGACCTAAATAAACCAAAGAGGTCTTCCCAAACTCACACTTTGACAGCTTTGCATATAGTTTTTCATTTTTCAGAACATCAAGCACTTTCTTCACATGACATACATGTTCATCCCATGTCCTACTATAAACAAGAATATCGTCCAGATATACAAGCACAAAATTATCAAGAAAAGGCCTAAACAGAGCATTCATTACCCTCATAAACGTGGTCAGAGCATTGCACAGTCTGAATGGAATCACCATCCATTCGAACAACCCCTGTTTTGTTTTGAATGCAGTCTTCCAAATGTCTTGTTCTGCAACTCTAACCTAGTGATATCCACTACGTAAATCCAGTTTTGTAAAATAGACAGCATTTTTCAACTGATCTAATAATTCATCAATGTGAGGGAGAGGGTATCGATTCTTCATCGTAATTTTGTTTAGCGCCCTGTAGTCTATGCACATTCTCCATGTGCCGCCTTTCTTTGGCACCAACACGATCGGTGAGCCACACGAAGAAGAACTCGATCTGATGACCCCTTGATTTAGCAACTCCTGCACCTGTTTCTTGATCTCGTCCATCTTGATAGAAGCCATCTTGTACATGCCAATATTTAGTAAAGGAGCATCCTATTGTAAATGGATCTCATGTTAGATTTCCCGTTTTGGGGGCAATCCTCTCAGTTCCTGAAACAATCCATCATAGTCAGAAATAATTTCAAACAATTATTTCTTATGATCCGGATCACAACCTTTGAAAGCATCAGCTGTCTCGGTCTCTTTCGCTCTCACTACCATGAGCATGCACCCTTTGCTGGAATTAACCAGTCGTTTAATTTGTCCTACACTTACAAGGCTAGCATTGACTTTCGTATGATGAGATCTAACTATATATTCTACCTCGTCCTTCATGAGGTGGTATTTATTTTCGTGCCAAAAGAAAACTGCCTTTCTGTCATATAGATACGGACTTCCCAAGATAATTCCACAAATATCCAAAGGCACAACATCTAACTCTACCTCATCAACTAATTTGGAAGCAATAACAAATCTAGCCCTACACTACTTGGTTACTTGTAAATTTTCTTTATCGATTACCCAAACCAAGTGGGTATGGAGTTAGATGAGGCTTAGTTTCGACTCTCGAGGTCTAACTTTTTCACTAGGGACTCTGAGATTAAATTTGCTTGGGAACCTAAATCGAACAGAGTTTCCACCTTTATGTGTTTTATAATAACTCTAATGTGGAATAATTCAATTTTCTTTCGCTCATTACTTCCGGGCTCTTTCAAATAACTAGTACTTGTCATTGAATCAGAGTTATTACTAACAAAAAGAGTACCTCTTGCGCCCACCCCTGTGATCAATGTCTCATCGTCGGAATCTGATCCAAGGTCCTGCTGCGTTGTTGCCACTGTCTTCTGTTTGCCCTTTCCGCTAAATCTCTTTGGTCTCAGGTCCTGATGTAGCTTCCAACAATGTTCCTTGTCATGACCTTCTCTCTTGCAATGCGTGCGAGATGGTGTTGCTCTGTCCTCTTTCTTGGCTGCGACGGTCTTCTTAGCCTTCCCCTTGCCTTTCTTCTAGAATTTTCCATGCTAAGGGTTGAACGGTGTTTTCTTGGCTTGATCATCTCTGTCATTCTTGCCTCGACTTTCAAGGTGAATTGTCTTTATGCTAGCCGCAGCAATCGTAGTAAGCTTGAACAATAACAGTGAGTGTCTTATGTAACTATGTAGCGCACCAACATACTTAGTTACAGTCTCGGGCGAACCTAATGAGATGCCCAAATTCAATGTTTTTTTCTGAAATTCTTCAGTGAAGCTTTGCACATTTTGGCCTTTACCTTGCCTTAGATATTGGCATTCCATTAGTGCCTCGTGTTTATAATCAAAAGGATAAAGTTGGTCTTTCACTACAGAAATAAAACTGGACCAAGAGGAAAGAAGGTTGCCTGACTTTTTGTTGCCCTTCTGCAACTTGCTCTCCCACCAAATGAGAGAAGTGCCATTCAACCAAAGAGATGCTAACTGGACCTTTGCCTCATCTTCTTCGATCTGATGAATCCGGCAGTAGACCTCTATCTTTCTTATCCAATTATTAATTTTTTCTGCACTACACTCTCCATTATACATGGGCAGGTCAAACTTTACATCTAGCTTAAAGAATGGTTTCTTAGATGTATGTTTGGAATCGTAATTAGAGTGATGAGAACTATCACTTGAAAAAGGAGAGGGAGGAGGCTCTTCTCCACCACCTTCATGATTTGCTGATCTATTGTCATCGGCATCTTGCTTCTCGTGCCCAAGTGCCTTCTCATACTCTGAAAATAGCTTGTCCACTTTCTCTTCCATATTGTAGAATACCTTGCGAAAATTGTGTTCCTCTTCCCAACAAACTTCTTCATTTGCCATGTTTCTTCTTCGTTGTGCACCTCCTACTTCAGGATCAAAGGACTTAAGTGTTCCTTTGCCTTTTCATAGCTTGTTTTGGGTTAACATATATTCATGCAATTCGCATCAACAAAAACCTGCTCTGATACGAAACTTGATCCAATATCTTTTACTTATAGATGCATCAGAATTACATGAAACAGAGCTTATAAACCATGGAACTTAAAAGCACATAAAACAATGCGGAAATAACACAATAAGCAAGAAACCATGACACAAAGATTTGATTACGGAGTTCGTCCAATTTGGACTACGTCTCCAGGCCCTGCTCAATAGTGGGAGGCCTTCTTTCATTAAATGGCATAAAAAGAGCTAAAAGTACAAGCAACATTCAATTACAATCCTTATACCTCCAAGCTGGAATATGGACGAAGAATGGAGAGCCTAGCTTCAGAAATAGACAGGACCACCGAAATCCTGGCAAAAAATCATGCAAAAACGCCTATCCAAACATCCAATTCAGATAATCGGCCTTTTTGCACCCTCTCGGAACCTCCATGCTGCTTAAGGCAAAGTTTCGACCCCTACTACTAGGTCGGGTTACTGTTGCATACAATGTTCTGAACTACCGGCTAGTCTCCTCCCTTTTCCTATGTGGACAATCCAATATATATATGTTGGTGGCTAACTCCTCAATTTCCAGGCAGTTCCAAACAAATGACAAGTTTTAGATGGCGGGTTTCTTGTAGGTAGACATTCTTGGGCCCATTAATAGTATGCGGCAATAACCCTTTCAAACATGGAAAAAAAGTGCACGGACTGTTTACCGCATTAAACCTCAAACGACGGATGAATACGAAGGATCGGCACTTACTCCTTAATCGGCAACTTTATTGGCGCTGATAACCCATCGCAAATCACAACCGTGCTTTCAATTGGCGTACAGACCCACGCCTTTACAACAGGCGCCTTGCGATGACCACAGATCCAACGGGCTATTAAACACAACACATAAGATATCGGGTCCGGAAGCTTATATCGCAATCGGCGGGAACCAAGGTTGGTACAATATGCGACTGTTTCCCCTTTGCGAACTACGATTATGATATCGCAAATCGCAACATGATTCTGCGATTGTAATATATCGCATCGCAACCTGGCTTGCTCCGAGGGCCGGTTCTTTTAGCCTTTCCCTTTTTGCGATGTGTGATTGTGATATCGCAAATCGCAACCTAACTCTGCGATTGCGATATATCATATCGAAACCCTAACTTGCTTGGGGCCGATTTTATTTAACTCCAATTGCTTCCTTCTGCAATCAGCGATATGCGAGGCCAATGGCGGACTGCCACTTGGCACTTCCCCCATTCGTTGAGAGTGTCGCTACATCATCTTTCTCTTGCCACCTGTCCAAGTCAAACTTGATCTTTGACTTGCTCTATCTTCTTCATATGAACTCGGATTTGAGTGTCGTTCACACCGTTGGAATCAGGATGTCGAGCATTTCGATCCGATGCTATGGTTATAGAGTTTCTGCCAGTTTGATTTTTGAGCCTTCTTACGATGCCAGTGGTACTTTTTAGAGATCCACCTGAATCACATGGGCAATGTGGCATCCTGCCTAAAGAAGTGTCAACCAAACCAAGGCTTTTGTCTACACGTATGATGGTTACTTTATAGTGTTATAATAAAAAGGAAGTGTGTGTGGATGAAGTCAAGGGTAAAAACCAACTCCATAAATTTGTTGTTGAAGAATGGCCTTAAGGTAACCTTGAGTCCTCTATCATTAATTTTTCATACTATATCTAAGATTTAATTGTCTTAGAAGTGGGGCCTATGATTATAAAGAACTAATAAAACTCAACTACAAAGCTTATCTATAATACTTGGATGACTATAAGACTTTGGGACTTGGTTAGTAATAACTAATTTTTCACCTGTTCATCATTTGTTTTGATCATAAAAGGCCTCCTACCTACAAAGAACAAGAGCCCCTTAAATTTATAAAAGGTTTCTTTTCTTGAGCATAAAACTATTAAAGATTGATGAAATCTGATGTATTGAGTGATTTGAAATTTCTTTTATGCTTGGTGTTTGAGATGAATTATTTTTGTTCAGTATTCATCTCATTAGCTCCATTATTTTGTTTTTCAGGGTCCTTTGTACTGAGTCATCTCAATAACCCTCCTCACTTCTTCAGTTCCTTACCTCGCTTGCATGAGAACATGCAAAACCTCAGGCATGGGGGAGTGGTTGTTGGGACCGTTTTTCAACATCTTCATTTCACTTTCTTCAGCTTCCTTCAGCATATCAGATTGGCACTCATCAACTCTGGTTCTTCCAGATCATTTAGGACCCTCAGCGTTACTTTGCCTCATTTTCTGACACTTCCACTGCAATTTCAAAATTCCTGTACCAGTGCGATGTTTGTAGTTTTTCCAATAGAACAAATGCACGTGGAACATCAATAATCACTAGCACTTACTTCAGCTTGACCCTCGGGGCATGCTAAGCTACAAAGAGAAGCCTACAAGATTCCAATTTGAATACTATGCACCCGGATATCTTATGAAACTTCATCCGACACTAAAGCAGGTTTTTTGTGTTCATCCGGTACTGGGAAGCAGCTCCCTGTGTTCATTTGGTACTAGAAGGCAATCTCTTGTATTCATCCGGTACTGGAAAACAGTTTTCATCCGATATTAAAAAAATATTTCTTGTGGTGATCCGGTAATGGAGGTATGAGGTCAATGTTTTATTTTCTGCTATTAAGATTCATATTAATTGTGTAATATATATATATATATATAGATAGATAGATATCCTCATAAGACTTTTATTACCATCACTGTTAATCCCCTATTCCTCCAATCCTAAAGTACTTCCCTTCATTCCCAAGAAAATCTTTTTTTTTTTAATATGATTGAATGAGGTGACTTTGGGTGTGATTAGGCGAATGTCGATCATAATCTAAGCAAATGTATGATATGTTAATATCTCATGACAGGGATTCCACCTCTGTGGGTTGTTTAAACAGTGATGATAAAACCATTCCATAACCATAAAGTTGAATGATGGCGACGAATGATTACCGGAACCTTGATATGGACCGTCTCGTACTCCTGTGCTCGACCAGATTCTATAAATCATGTTTAACACTCATTTCCATACACTCGATGTCATTAACGGGAATGATTTCTAAATGAGCTCCGCACACAATGTATCGCCATCATTCCATGTGAACTCACCTACTAATCATGCAAGCAAATTGATCGTTACCATTCCATTTCGAATTATAAATCCTCCTCTGGATGGCTTTGCCATCCAAATGAGCATTATTTCTTTCTTGCCTAGCCCTCGGCCTCCAGTTCACGAATCCTCATTGATTCATCCGATACTCCGTAACACCACTTTCGGCACTCTGTCAAACATTTCCAGTACTCTGTGTCGACCACTTTCGGTACTCTATATCTCCACTTCTAGTACTCTTTTACCAACTCTGGTGCTCAGCCACCTTCAGTACCAAACCCTTCTCAAGTTTGAGGCGCACTCTTAAAGTCGGCATGGGGGTAGATTGGCATGAACCAGAGTTTCAATCTTATAGAGAAACCGAGGAATATCGGTTGTGTTTGAGGCGCACTCTTAAAATCAGCATGGGGGTAGATCAGCGTGAACCAGAGTTTCAGTCTTATAGAGAAACCGAGGAATATCAGTTTTGTAAGGAGAATTTCGAGCAAGTCGGTTGGATTCCATTCCTCAAGAAGTCACAGGGTCCATGTCACAAACAAAAGGGAAGAAGAGAAGATTGTTTCAGGATAGTGAGTGATCAGCACCTCCACGCCGAACTACTAGAAGCATGGCAAAATCGATAATGACTAGTCATAGTCCTCCAGAAAATCCAATAGATGTCTCTACCTCCCCTGAAAAAGAACATGTACAAAAAGAAACATTTAATGAAACAAAGGAATTAGTTACAAAGACTTTGAAAGAATTGAAAAGAGAGGTTGAAGATAAAAGGAGGGTTGCCAAACAGTAAACAGTTGAACCTGCTAGTTCTTTAACTAGACAACAGATGATGACCAAAATTGATAAACTCTAGAAGAAAAATGAGAAACTAAGGCAAGAGATGAAAGAGTACAAGGTGTTGGATGAATAGCTCAAGAAAGAGAATGAGCAGTTAAGGGAGAATAGCCAGAGGTTGCAAGTGGAGTACAATGAGGCCTCCACTAAGCTGAAGAAGGTTCTTCGGCTCATACACTATACCAGAGTCATTAAAAGGGAACCTAAAGAAGAGGCCTCGGGAGTGAAGGTCTTAGATCCAAACAACTGATACTCAAACAAGAAGCCCCCATTTTTGAAATTTTGAGGAAGGGTTCAACACTTTTGCATGAGGACATGCAACAACTTGAGCATGGGGGAATGTTGGGCCTCCTTTTTGATGCTTTCAAATACCCCTTATCATCCTTTGATGTTGACTAATTTCACCTTGAACCTAGTTATTATTTGCTCATTTACCTCCAAAACATAACTTTTGGCCTTCTTATGTCTATATGAGGTAATTTATATGTCAAAACACATTTTTTATGTTTTCTTGTAGTAGAAATAGAATTATTTGATTTCTTATACTCTCTGATTAATTTTATTGGCTCACATAAATGTCTAGACCATGCTCCTACTCATTCGGTACTTGTGCAGCGATCCAGTACTTGTACTCCTACATATCCAGTACCAACATTAGAAAATTGGTATTTGGGTTCTCGTCCAATACTCAAGTTCTCGTTCGGCACTCGGGTTCTTGTTCGATACTCAGGTTCTCGTCCAGTACTCGGGTTCTCATCAAGTACTCGTATATTTGTTGATCAGCTTCTTGTGTTTTGTCCACCGTGTACCTGTGTTCACCATACTTGTCCGCTCATCCAACACCAATAACAACACTTGTGTGATTTTGGTAATCGCATTCCAGTGACTGTGTGGTCCTGGTACCCACGTTCCAGTGACTGTATGATTATGGTATACCTGTGTTTTGGCACCTGTATTATGTGAAAATTCCTCAACAGGAACCCCTACTGCAGCGATTGATGATATTACTCCTATTTGTTCAATTCTTTTAAACAAATTACTTGCAGTTTCCTACAGAAAATATCGTAATACATACACTACAACCTTCACTTAATTAAATATTATGTAGAAACAAGACACTGAGCAAGAAAGAAAACACAACACAATAACACCGTTGTTTTTGGACAAATGTCCCCAGAAAAACCCAATGCGGGAAAACTGGTGGTGCAGTTCTGAGGATTTATTATTATTAAGTAGTAGCAAATTTTGAATACTTCTCTAAATACTTCTCAGGTTATTCAGCTATAGAGAGAAATACTGGCAGAAATATTTGTGAGATTGCCTCACACAATCACTGAGAAAATCCTGGCTAATCCGGATACTAGATGAATTGCCTCTGGCAGGCCCTATGTTGCTTTGCGCAGTCCTCACACAATCTCTACGTCAACCTCTCTAGGCTCTGCATCACCCAATCTGCTGATCGATATGTTGCACGGAGTCTTTGTTCTCAGCCTCCCAGTCTCACAACCCAGCTCTCAGCTTCTAAAACTGACTCTCCTCAGCAAAATCTCGGACTCTCTCTCACACTTTGTGCTGCCTCTGCATGGCCCCACGTCAGCCTCTGCGTCTAGGCTACTAGATCACGCTCTGCCTCTCTGTTGATGATTCTCTGGCTCAGAAAATCTCTCTCTTGATGCTATCCCTGCCCCTTAACTACAAGAAATCTTCTTAATTGAATTTCCTCCTAAGAACTTCTCACTTCATAAATTCGATCTCCTAATCTCTCGGTCTGTTTTCCAAATGACCCTCAAGCCCCTTCTTATATCTTACTGTTGGACAACCAACAACCTACATTAACTCCTAATCAAAGGCTCAGATCATTTTGGCTTGATCTCCATCTTCTTCTAGAAGTTACACCCACAATTAGATTAATACACATTAATATTTTTAATTTCATAAGTTTAGACTTAGGGACCCATTAAAAAATATTAATTATTTTAATAAAACCGTCTCTAGGTGGAATTTCCCAAAATGCTTTCTGGGTTCTTTGGAATACATGTGCCCAAGCCTCCCTGCAAAATTTGAGGCCTAGAGCACATATGATGATACCCCAAATCAACACTCCCTCTTAGCGAGGAATGTGCTCTAGCAATATACATTGCTACATATTGCTCTGACTCTGAAGCATTGTTCTCTACATCGTTGATGTCTGACATGTTGTCCACCAACTACTGCGTTGTTGCTGCAATTGTACTGTTGTTGACACTGCCGCTGTCAACACTGCATTCGTACTACAACTCCCTCTCAAGTGTTGCATTTGCGTTGCTGCTAGCACTGCCACTGCCAACTGCTACTGCACTGCAAATTGTTGCTTATAGCAACGTAAAAACATCCAAAATTACTGAGCTAACTGTGTTCAGTATGATACCACATGAATGTTGGAACTGACTATTGCTAGTCTCTGTGTTGACCCTCTGAGTCTACTGCGTTGTTGTTGACCTCTGCTTTGTGCCATCTGAACTGCTGCCAACTCTGCTCTATGCTGCTCGAACTCTGACGCTCCTAGCCACTACAACTGTCTCCTTGACACTCGGCACCATCCGACACTAGTCCATCCTGCTACTCCTAATTTGGGCTCTTGTAGTAAGGTATTGATCCGAGAGGTGGACTTGTCAAGGATCCTACCCATTTGTAGCTCTTTCAAACTACAGCTCAAAATCAGCCCATCTCCCTCCTGGAGGTATCTCGGCCATCATGGCGAACTCCTCTTTGATCTTCACGGGCGCAACCTTCGAATCGTGCTTCTCATCCTTGTCCTTCTTCTTGAGAGGACATTGAGTAGCATAGTGACCCATCTCGCCACACCTGAAACACTTGATCTTCGAAACGCCTTTCTTACGTCTCCGCTGCTCTTGTTGTCCCTTCAACGCAAGGGTTGCATTATCCTCCTCCTCCTTGGACTTCAACCCACTGTTGTTGTTGCTACTTCCGTCAAGTTTGACCTTGACTAAGTCTCTCCTCAACTCCTCTTAGTTTAGAGCTACCCATATCTCATCCCAATTAGGCAATGTTGCTCTGCCCAGGATACGCTGGACAAGGACTTGCCACTCATGCGAGACAAAATTGAGGGTCAGTCTAACCAACTTTGAATTCTGAGGTGTATTCCCCGTGCTGGGTGTAGGAATTGCACTTGAGCAAACTCCTCAACACTTAATTGTCAACCCGAGGGTTTCGTAAACTTAGAGATGAAGCACAAGCAATGCCAGAAATGGTATGAACTTTTCCTATCTCTAATCCTACTTAAAGGAAATGCTTTGCAGAATTAGACAGAAAATAATCGGAAAGGTAATTAACACCAAAGCAACTCTAGTGCTGAAATGTGAAAGACAATTTGTCTATAAATCAAGTAAAGAAATTCCACACAACGGAAACAATCTTAAATGCTGAAATGAAATTCTATGTTCATCTTCAGGTGGATGGCTAACAGTCTGACAAGTGGGCCCTTGCAGAATTTTGTCTTCCTTTTGATCTTCCTTCCACACAAACAACCTGCCCTTGCACTGTTACAATCTGCTTGCACTAGTGCAGGTACAGTATCTATGTGCAAAAGTATATGTGACCTCCCTTACTGAAGACTTATGTCTTAGTGAAGGTGATCTAAGCCTAAGGGCTTAGAGCACTCTATTTCTGTGACAAGAGACCAGCTCTTGCACCAAAGCAGAGCTTCCTTCACCTAGTTTCCAAATTACTTTCGAAAAGACTGAAAGATGTGCTGGAAAAGAATTGCAACTGTAAATGAAATTCTAAAGTAAATTATCTGTGAAAAAGGAAATGCTTCAATTCATTAAACCTTGCAAAGGAAATAAACTTCATGAAATAAAGGCACTTCAAAATAATCAAACAGTGGTCTAATCGTTTTGCATGTGTTAACTAACTTTAGTAATCCATTCAAAGATGCTTATGTTCTTTGCAAGTATAATATGTTTATGATGTTTTTATGCAACTGCTTCCAAATCCTTTTAAGATGTACTTTTAATAGCGAAGACAGTTACTAAATTAATGATTCATTCACTTGCGTAATAACTGGAAATAATATACAGAGAAGTGATTCACTATTCGCTGCAAAAGAATGATTAAACCAAAGTGCAGGCAACAACATGCACTGGTGCAGGAAAGAGTTCTCTGCACAATCCGATCAAAAATGAGTTAAAACAAAGATTGAGAATAAAAGAAATGTGAGAAATATATCTCATAAACAATGTAAACACAGCTAACTCTCAAACCATGGATCCATTTCACACGTTAGCTACAAAAGATATTTTAAATCAGAACTTGAAAGATAAAGATTAAAACTATAACATCACATAGCTGCAAACAAAATATCCACACCTTCTTTCTGAATAACGAAAGCGAGAGGGGTAAACGAGCTGGGTTGGTTGGGCTCTAGCCAACCAGCTCATTCCCTTTCTAATGAACGAAAAAGCTCGGCACTTTGAAAGATATATCAAAGATAAACTAGACGTTGTGTATGCAAATCATGACAATCCTCTTGTATTACTTGCTTCGACAAATATACATGACAGAGCAGTCTAGCCCCAGAGCTGAGGCGATAACCGGATTACATAAGCAAAAAATACAATCGATGGTTCTCCACTAACTGACTAGCCTCCTCCTACCTATATCTATATTTTATATATCCTTTCGGCTCTAGCCGTTTTCACTAATTACAGACATTTCTTGTTCAGGCCTTTCGGCTGAACAGACTTAGAAACCGAAATTACAAAATTGGCCAACTGTTATAATACAGATGAATCCCGCTTGGTCGTAACCTAACTTTGGAAAATATTCCCTGATTGCACACCACTTGTTATCCTACTTTAGTTCATCAACAGCTAAACTCGGAGTCAAGGATCGAGACCTGTCCTCATGGAAGATTTGGCTTCTCGGAAATCTCAGACAATCTTCGTGGCGGTGCAGGAATCTAACTGCACTAGTCATACTCATTCATAATTAATACTGAGTTCCATGATTACTCTAGGAAATTAATATGAGTTACAAGAGATATGTAAATAGGCATGAAATCCATATAAAATGATTAATAAAGTGCTGAAATAAATCTTAATATAAAATATGAGCATGTGCAAGAATGGGTAACTATCTTGTACTAGTGCAGGAAGGGTGGGTTTTTTATTGAGATAAAATAGAGGTTGATTTTGATGGAAATGGGGTAGAAAATAGGGCAATTTAAGATACCAACACCCCGCAGCAGACAACTCATCACAGGTTTCCTTCAGCTTTGTGAGGAATGGATCCACACACTCTCCCTTTTGCATCTGAGCAGATCTCAGCTTCTGCTCCATGTACATCTTCCGTTGCTCGGAAAATCCCTGATATAACGTGGCCAAGGCATCCCACATCTCCTTAGCAGTCCCTTTGCTAGCAACGTGACACACCACGTGATCCTTGACTCCATCCAGGATCATCCTCTTGGCCTTCGCCATCTCAGCCCTGCACTTCTTCAGTGGATCAGCATCTGCAAGAATAGCCACCAAGCTGTCAACATATGTCTTCAGGGCATGCTCATCTAGAAGGAATGACATTCTAGCCTTCTAGATGACATAGTTGGAGGCTCCGTCCAACCTGTCCTGATCCCTAAAGCCACTGGTTGCCATTTTTGCAAAAAAAATGTCGAAAATCCCCTCTGCTTCTCACTACTGTTGCTCAGCCAATGAGAAAACAAACTTCTCGGTGGGAAGTCTGCTGAGGAAATGTTCCCTCAAGGTGCTTCTCTTCTCTCTTCTGGCATTTTTCAGCCCAGCAATCTACCTGCTGAAAAACCTGCGTCCCACTAGCTCTCTCACGTTGAGGCTTCAGCGCTGCTCCCTTTACCTTGGCAAAAATTTGAACTGGAAGTCCTTCTCTCTGTCGATTCACTCGGAGAGAGATTGCCTCAAAAATCTGCCCTCCTAGCTTGGAACTGCGTCAACCCTCTAGGGTTTCAAATTGTTGCCTCCTACATCTTTTTCGAACTACCTTCTTCTGCTCAGCGCTAGATCTACCGACTGTACTCTTCTTGATTCACCTGCAGGTCTGATACCATGTGAAAATTCCTCAACATGAACCCCTATTACAACAACTGATTACATTACTCCTATTTGTTAAATTCCTTTAAACAAATTACTTGCAGTGTCCTACGAAAAATATCGTACTACATACACTGCAGCCTTCACTTATATTATGTGGAAACAAGATACTGAGCAAGAAAGAAAATGCAACACAATAAGACTGTTATTTTTGGATAAATGTCCCCGGAAAAACCCAATGCGGGAAAACTGGTGCAACAGTTCTGAGGCGTTATTATTATTAAGCAGTAGCGAATTATGAATACATCTCTGAATACCTCTCAAGTTATTCAGTTACAGAGAGAAATAATGGCAAAAATCTTTGTGAGATTACCTCACACAATAACTAAGAAAATCCTGGTTGATCCAGATACTGGATGAATTGCCTCTAGCAGGCGCTGCGCTGCTTTCCGCAGTCCTCACATAGTCTCTGTGTGAAATTCTCTAGGCTCTGTGTCATCCAGTTTGTTGATCGATTTGCTGCCCGGAGTCTCTGCTCTCAGCCTCTCGGTCTCACACCCGACTCCCGGCTTCTGAAACCGACTCTCCTCAGCAAAATTTGGGACTCTCTCTCACCCTCTACGTGGCCTTGCGTCAGCCTCTGTGTCTAGGCTACTGGATCACTCTCTTCCTCTCTGTTGATGATTCTCCCACTGAAAACATCTCTCCCTCTCCAGATGCTATCCCTGCCCCTCAACTGCAAGAAATCTCCTCAATCGAATTTCCTCCTGAGAACTTCTCACTTCAAAAATTCAATCTCTTGATCTCTCTGTCTGTTTTCCAAATGACCCTCAAGCCCCTTCTTATATCTTTCTATTGGACAACCAACGGCCTAGATTAACTCATAATCAAAGGCTCGGATCATTTTGGCTTGATCTCGGTCTTCTTCAAGGAGTTACACCCACAATTAGATTAATACTCATTAATATTTTTAATTTCCTAAGTTTAGACTTAGGGTCCCATTAAAAAATATTAATTATTTTAATAAAACTGTCTCTGGGTGGAATTTCCCAAACCGCTTTCTGGATTCTTTGGAATCCATGTGCCCAAGCCTCCCTGCAAAATTTGAGGCCTAGAGCGCATCCGATGCTACCCCAAATCAACATATTATTCCAATACCAGACCCTATCCTCCAGGATTAGTGATTGAACAAACGGTTTTCAATGGAACCAAGGCAATTGTTCATCAAAGGCATCCTCCTTACATATCAAATCGAGATATGCTTCGAGATAAGAGAGAGCCTGTAGATGATAGCCACCTTAGCGAGTTGGAGAGAATTAGAAAAAAAAAACAGTGAAGGAGAGGCATAGAGTTAGACTCAAATTTGCATAGCACTGTTATGTTGAGATGTGATTGAACCATTAAATGTTGTAATCTTCCTTTTTGAATTAATAATATGAGCAGCAATTGATAAGTTAGTGTGTTAATCAATTTCTTAGTTTTGTAAGTCTTCAAGCTTTCCTTGGTAGCTCGGCAAGGGCCCACCAAAGCCATCAAGGCAAGTTCTTATTCTAGTTATTATATAGTTTAGAAGTGTTTTAGAGTTTGATGCAATTCCAGTTTTGATTTATGCAAGTAATTTCTGAGTGACAATTCCTTAGTTTTTGTGAAAGAAAATTGTATTTTCTTAAGCTACATATTTAGTTGTTGATTGCTATCTTCAAGACCAGGAAGGCCAAGATTAGAGATCTCACCATTCACCTACATGTGCTGATAGTGAAGACTCCTCATACATTTCCTGTACTAGAATACAAAGTTTTCTTTGGAACTAGTTCTGGTGCCTTGTTTAATGTTTGAATGCAGTGAATTGATTCTAGTATAGTGATTAAGATCAGCTGATACAGGGAATAGAGTCAAATCCATCTTTCCATTTCATGAGCCTATAAATGGATAAGCTTATTACCTAATCAAAACATTTATTTTACAATTTTGTTTATGAGTTTTTCCTTTTAAATTGTGTGATGAAGTCGAGTTAAAGTTTGTGGAATGAAGTATTAGTTTTTAAAGTGCTCCCTATCTATACTCAACAGACATAGATACTCATCCGTTACTGGCACATATAGTGCATCAGCTCTACTAATTACGCATCCCTGGTTGATAATTAAATATTGTGGCGATATATATATATATATATATATATAATTGCCCCAACAGAGGGGGAGTTGGACGTGATAAATTTTCCTTTTAGGAGAAACCCTATCTTTGATAGTAGGCAAACTAATAAGGCTCCCACTTCTCATGAGTATGATTCTATGTTCAAATCACTTGAGCCTTTAGATTATGATCTTGGGAAACCAAAACCTGTTGAATACAATACTTCTTCCTCCCTTTTTCCCACTGGTCATCATCTTGAGTCTTCATTAAATGATTCCCTCACCTCTATTCATATGATCTCAAGTAACTGTGAGCCCCTCCTCCCTCCCGAGTATAGTGTCAAGGAAGAGACTTTCATTGATTATACTTTTCCTCCTTGGACGTACCCTCAGGGTTTTAATCACTCCATGGTACCCCCTCTCGAGTGTGATCATCATGTGCAACCTACTTGTGTCTCTCCATCTCATCGGTCTTCCTTTCCTACTAATCATAACCCGATGAAGGCCATAAGCCTTGACATAAATAATAAGGACAATGGTGGAAGTGATGTGACAGAGGTGGCCATCCATCAAAATTTTATGAGCTTGGTTGTTGACATCTCTATATTTTGGTTGCAAGAGAAGATCTCATGGACTAGATTATATCCTTTTCTTACCTCTTCTCACATGTTGGACACCTAATCCTCTATGGGTTGGTGTGGAATGTGAACAGCCACTGGAGTCCAAGAGACCTTGGAATATGGACTCCAATGGTCACTCCCTTATATTATAGACCTTGGAATATGGAATCCAATGGTCACTCCCTTGTATTATAAATGTGTATCATTGTTAATAGTAAATGCATGTCACGCTTTACCTTATTTGGTTGTCCACATTCCATGTGCGTCTGACATGGTATCAGAACCAACCCCTTTTTAGCTTCCTCCTGCTCTTGTGACTCTTGTCAGTTTCCTTCTGTTAATCTGTTGCTCTTTTTGCGTTTTTTATATATTTTTCCATATATATCCATAAAATCAATCTTTGCATTGGTCCAACCTAACAGATTCACTATCTCTAGAAGAGGCAAATACCGTGGGAGACGTTGTTCTTGTTCCTGTGAAATTGATTCATCAAGAACGCTATGTACAAACCCATTTGCAGCGTCTTAAGAGCTCGATAGTATCCACGGTGGTGAACGATGAACGCCTCCACTATGAATGTTGAACAACTGAATTGTTTCTTGAAGCCTTAAATGGTATATGTTGTGAGGTTGCAGTATGTTTATATGAGCAGGTTGTAATATGTCTTGAAGGTCGTAACTCCCATCTGAAAGATGCGGTTTTCCATGTCGATTTCTCCATGAATATCATGTGACATGCAACTGCTCCTAGCAATGGCATATTTTTTTAAAGAATGTTGCTTATGGTATATGGTTTGTTGAATGTCAAGCATTCATTATATATTTGTTTATGCATTGAGCTCTTTTACTTTATGAAGGTCATGAGTGGTATGTTAGAGTATATATTATTTTGATGGCCATATGATGTATGGAGGCACATTTGAAGAGCCTACATCCTTAAGTGATGATTTTTTTCTTGAAGACATAGCCAGTTAGTATTTATCTTCCTCATTATTCTGTGATTCGTTGATTATTGAAGCTTGAGGTTAACAAAATGGCTCAGATTGACCCTTTGTTAGAGTTATTAAGAGCTCTAATCATGTATATTGCAGAAAGCACAGTTAAAGTCAACACAAGAAAATATAGAATTTTTGCAACTCGAATCACAACTTCAACAAGATGAGTTACAACATAAAACACATCCTCTTGAACTTGCTTTTGTTTAAAACAATCCCCTATTTGACTTTGAAACAGAATCCTATCAACAACCAGCAAGTCATCAAGTCAGCGAAGTTGAGGTTGATTCACATTCTATCCCTAGTGCAAGAGCAGATTTGCATGCAAAAGCAGAAATTCAGCCTGCACTTCCCAATCCAATCATCAGACCTTGAGAAGAGCTTGGATATGACAAGGAGGTTTCCTTTCATATTCCAGATTACTCAAAGCCCATCCAGTTTCGAAGTGTTGGATTTCTTCATGACAGTTCACCTTCAACTGTTTCAGATTCTATTCGTTTTCCACAGCAACAACAACGGAATGTTAAATTCCAACATTGTGACAGAGTTGGCCATATGAAAGATCATTGTTTTGATCTTCATCCATGCAAGCATTGTGGTCAGCATACTCATTCTTCACACAAATGCTTCAAAAACAAGCTTCCTGCAAGAACAAAGATTCACCTTGGATAGATTGCTTCTTGGCAATGGGCTTCAACAGCCAAGAAGATATTTAACTCATATGTCAGAATTTCTTCTAGAATATTAAAAGGTCTTGCAGTTGAGTTTTCTCCATCATCTCACCTTGTATCTGACAGGGGGGGGAAGTGATGGTCATCTACAAGCTTCAAAGCCACATCAAACGAGCCTGAGCCACAACCTACCATACCAGATTCAGAGTTGTAGGCAAAGACAAAGATGCCCCTAAGCATGCCTTTGGTTGGTGGTCAGCCTTAAACCATCTATGCGGGGTTGAGACATCTCTTCATAACATTGGGGACACTTCCTCTAGCAGAAGACTTCAGCTTCTTGCCAGTTTTGGAAGAGTTCTAGGAATTGCATTAAGCATTCCTAAGTTGGTGAACATCCTTAAACCATCGCAGGTTGTAGACCTCCCTGTTTCAAGTTGAAGGTCTTCCTCTCCAAATCATTAGGGACGCTTCCTCTAGCAGAAGACTTCATCTTCTTTCCAACTTTGGAAGAGTTCTGGGAACTGCACTAAGCATTCCAGTGTTGGTGGTCATCCTTAAACCACCCCCTTATACAAACATTTCAGAGAGCACATTCAGCCTAGTGCTGCCATGCATGTTTTTGCACATTTTGTATTACAGCTCTCTTCTTGGACTCATACATACTCCTTCGGATTAAGAGGGGGAATGTTGGACACCTAATCCTCTATGAGTTGGTGTGGAATGTGAATAGCCACTAGAGTCCAAGAGACCATGGAATATGGAATCCAATGGTCACTCCCATGTATTATAAATGTGTATCATTGTTAATAGTAAATGCATTTCACGCTTTGCCTTATTTGGCTATCCACATTCCATGTGCGTCTGACATCGCATAATCATGCATGTGTGGGCATCATATTTTCCCACCTCCCGCCCGCAGCATCCTCCATGTGTTTGGGTTTGCATTCGCTTCGGGGTTTGTTGCAAGAGCAATCATACAAGCAGGCATATTTATATTGACTTCATGACATGTTGGTTGCATTGGCTTTATGATTACAATTAATAGAAGCTTCGCCATATGCATGTTAGGGTAGAATGCATTACATGCTCATTTTTGCATTAGAATTAACGTCATATGATTTTTCTCATGATAGATAGATGCATATTTTATTTTTTGTTGATTTTATGGCCTAACCTATTAGCATGTGCGATCTATTATATGTGCAAGTGACAAGTCAACGATAACCAGGAGATTGTTGGACTTCTCATGACCTTCGTTCCAGTAGCTCCGCCCACTTCTTCAAGAGATCACGTCCCAATTGGAGCCAAATGTTACCCACCATTTTGTGGGTAATATTCCTAGGAGAAAAAGGTTCTCCAAGATAATCCTGTTGAGCCTCATGATTGCTTCATTTTGACACTCTCCCTTACTTATTTTTCCTTTCCTTGACCATCATCATCAACTTAATAAGCATCAAACTACAAGTTTTTTGACATAGTAAGTTATTTAATTGTCTTATCTTTTATATTTCATAATGTTCCTTATTATTGAGTTAATATTTGTAATAGCTACCGAATTCACACAATTCTGCAGCTAATCTATGTTTCTGTAGCTGATTCCATGGTTTCCCAGCATCAGAGGTGCCAGCTAAGAGGAGAAAGATATGGACAAGTGGAGATTGATCCCTTTAGTGATTTCCTCCTATTCATCCGAACTAGATCACCAAAGGATTGTTCGATTGCATGGTCAAAGGGAAAAGTCAACTTATTGCTGAACAGGCGAGCGAGAATCCGAAATTCCTATGCTTCACGATTTTCTTTGCCAATAGCAAATCGTGAGCAACAATATCTTGATATTTGTTAGAAGCTTAATTTAGAACTCTGTTAGATAAGGTAGGCGTAAAAGGCTCGAACAGTTATTGACACGGGCTTTTATAAATACCATGCAGCAAACATGAACAAGAGGTTAATTTATGTATGCGACAGTAATGTTTTAAGACTCTGTTTTTACTTTGTTAATGAAGAAAGTCCTTTGAAGTTTTGATGCATAGCTGACTGTTCGACTGAAGTTCTACGACCGCCTGTTTGTGGAGGGCCCCTGCAAACAGTGAAGGTTTTGCATTTTCATATCTTTTCTTTATCGTTTATTGTAGATATTTACATGTTTTAGAATCGATTTGCAGTCTTGATTTCAATCAGATAGCGATAGCAATATTTCACTAATCGTTCCTTTTTCAAGTTGATTTATAATGATACTAATGGTAGTGTAATCGCTTTTCATAGATTTCCATATAATTTTAGAGTGTTTCATTTCAGAGCTTGATTGATTTCTTTATAGTTTCATTTTACAGTATTTCATTTCAAAGCATGTGTGATTTCTTTATGGTTTTCATTTCAAGGCATTGATAATGAGTAAATGTGTGGTTTTCATTTTGAATAGAAGTTAATTTCATTTTTGGTTTTTATGCAAAGGATTGTTAGAGTGTTAGATGAATAACTTTGCTTTTAGATTAAATTTGTGTTGCAATAGATCAGTTAAGTTTTCTTAATGAGATAGTGTGAGTTTGCTTTAAGTTTCATTTTGCAAGTGTGAAGAGCATTTTTTATTTCATTAGAAAGTAGGAATATTTAATATGTTAAATTCATTTTCTTTGAAGAGTAAGATAGGAATGAAAAACATCCTTAGAAGTAATTTTCAATATCTCATTCATGCACATTAATAATCTGATTTAATAAAAAGGAATTCTAGCATATATAGTGCACTTGCACTTCACAAGTTTACCAACTCCGGTCGATCATTCATGTAACAATTTAAGACAATTAAATTGACAAACATTTTCGCGTCATTGTTGGGGAAGTGTAAATAGAATTCTTTGTCTTTTTCATTTTGATAAATTAAAAAATAAAAAAAATAAACATGATATGCATAGGGAAAGAGACTCTACGGGTAGATTTGTAGGTAGAGGTAAGAGTTTAATTCCAACAACGTCACTTACCCCACCACGACCTCGTAGTGCCACACCACCCACACAAACTCGAATTCCATCCATAGCAGGCAAACAGAAAACTCCCTGAGGTATTAAGATCTGAAATCCAACCTAGAGATTCACCAACTTCATCAACAGAAACCATAATAGAGGAAGAAGAAACCTATTTTAACAAACCATTGATAGAAGAACCAAAGGAACTAGAGGAAGTTGAAAACCCAATTTTGGAACTAGAACCCTATATTAGTTCTGAAGAACCTACAATGGCTGGAGAAGGGGAAGGAGAGGTACATAATTTGAATGGAAAACAACCTAGAATTGGAGGAGGAAGAGGAGGAAATAGGGGAGGTGGAAGAGGTGGAGGAAGAGGGAGAGGGAGAGGAGAAGATATAAATCCAGAACCCTTTGGATTTCCTATCGTCGATGAAGATACAACTGTGACAATGAAAAATATCTCACCCTCTATCCTTCCAAACTTTCATGGAGTGAAGATCCTGAAACATTTCTCTTTGAATTTGAAGTCTTGTGTAGATCATATAATTATCTGCATGATGCTCAAAAGTTGAAATTATTCCCTGCAATCCTTAAAGATGCAACATTAAAATGGTTTATGGGTTTACGAATAAATTCCATAAGAACATGGGAACAAATGAAAACTACATTCTTAGAGAAATATAAGGACTACTATATGCCCCATAATATTAAGGATGAAGTCTTTAAAATGGTACAGAAAGAAGATGAAAATCTTGAAGACTTCGTTGAAAGATTTGCTTATAGTGTTAAAAGGGAAAAAATGAATAATCTAGATGAGGAAACTTTGAAAGCTCTCTTATTGAAATCCATTAATGAGTGGCTTGATCTTCTCAATCTAATGGGTAAGGGAGATGTTTCTCAGTTATCACTTAGAGAAATTTGTGAGTTATGCATACACATTTCAAGAGGCAAAGCAAGAACTAGGAAAAATCCAAGAGATCCTTTTTTACCAAGGATTAATAAATCTGCCGTTGGGGCAATAAGTAGAGCAAAATTAGGTAATTTGCTTGATAATTTTAAAACAGATATTTTAGGGAGTTTTTGTGAACAAATTGACACCCTTAAAATACAAAACAAGCAAAAAGATGAAAATGTTGCATTGTTCATTTTTTGCCCTAAGTGCATAAAGAAACATGCCTTGAGAGAATGTCCTCTTGATTTAAAAAGTGTAGAAACTTGTGTTATATGTGCGGAAAATCATGATACAAAAGAATGCCCCTCAATACCAGGTCTTAAAGTTGTTTATCAAGAAGGAGTACCAAATCAGGTAGACCCTCTTTGTTTTATTGCCAAAAGACCTTGGTAGAATCCACCTGCAAATACAGCTCAAGGTTTTAACACTCAACCATTTGCACAATCATCACAAAGTAATTCAAGTACCCCAATGCCTTGGCAATCTTGGCCACAACCTTGGTCACAAGGATGGCAAAATCCTTATGGAAAGTACCCTCAATATCCTCAATATCCTCAATTTCTACAATTTCAACAATCATATCCTACTTTTCCTCCACAATATTGTCCCCAGCTTGTTCAACAAACTCAACTCCACAGTTTGAATCCACAACTTTCATTACTATTTCCTCAAAGACCAAACTAATTGCCTGCCCAACCACTTCCAAATCCGAATAATACTAAAAAGTCACAACCTGTTTACAATATGGAAGGACAAAGTTTCCAAACTTACATGATAACTCCATTGGATCTAAACAATGTTCAACTTAGATATGGTAGAATATTAGAGAAAAAGTCCCCATCAGTGGTTATCTAGGAAAGTGAAAAAGAAAAGATCTCTGAAGAAGAGAAGTCTCTTTTTGAAAAATAAAAAACTCAAAAACAAGTTACTCCAACACATTAAAATAACTCAACTCCTATTATGGAACAACCTTCAGTATCTGTTTCAAAGCCACCTTTTCCTGAGAGATTAAAAATTGATGAAGGGGTAGAAAAACATATTTTAATACCTGATTATGACATGTTAGATGAACTGAAGAATGTTTGCATAAAAAACCCTTTGCTACAAGCCATTAAGGAAATACCAATTTTTGCAAAAACAATTAGGGAATTGAGCATAAAAAGACCGAGAAGAAAAAAAAAGTCAAAGAATCCAACTAGTTGGAAAAATTGCAAATATCATGATGGATAAGACAACAATTCAAAAATATCTTGATCCAGGAAGTCCCATGGTGAAAACACACATCAATGTTGTAAAGATCTCAAATACATTGATTCATCTCGGAGCAGCTATAAACATCATGAGTAAACAAACTATGAATCAATTAAAACTTTCTAATCTTCAATATACAACTACATTGTTACAATTGGCAGATAGATCTATAATCAAACCTGATGGTGTATTAGAAGATATATATGTATCCTTAGATTCATGGGAATAACCTGTTGATTTTATGATTTTAACACCCAAGAATAACTTAGGACATCCATTGATTCTAAGAAGACCATGGCTAGCTACAGTCAGTCGATGCTTTTATAAGTTGTAGATCTGGTGCTATGTTTATTTCTTATGGGAGCTCAAAAAAGAAATTCACACTATATCCACTTCCAAAAAACAATAGAAGTTGAAAATGAAGAATGAATAGATGATGATATTGATATAAGACCAATCTTTGCTACTTCACAAATAGATGAGGAAGATCAAATTTTGAATTTAATGGAGAATAATGAACCTTCATCAAATTGTGAATCTAGTCAAAGTTTTCAAGAGCAATGCAATATTGAATATTTATCATCTCGTCAACTATCCTTGCATTCCATGGAAAAATTTGGCAATTCTACAATTGAAATCTTTCAAGGAAAAACTTCGAATATCAATAATAATTTGGAAGAATTTCCAAAGAAAGAATTAATAAAGATGTTACAAGAACATTTTTTTGCCTATGCATGGGAATATACTGACATGAAGGGCATTGATCTTGATACTTGTATACATCATATCTACATTGAAGAAAATGCCAAACCAATTCGACAACCTCAAAGAAGAATGAATCCAAATCTAAGGGAAATTGTTAAGGAGGAACTACAAAAACTGTTGAATGTAAATTTCATCTATCCAATATCAAACAGTGGGTTTCACCCTTAGTAATTGTTCCTAAAAAGAATGGAAAATGGAGAGTGTATTGACTATAGGGAATTGAATAAATCCACTTTAAAAGATCACTTTCCACTTCCTTTCATAGATCAGGTTTTAGATAGATTGGTAGGAAAGAAATATTTTTCATTCTTAGATGGTTTTAGTGGGTGTAATCAAATCCAAGTAGCCCCAAAAGACCAAGATAAAACTACCTTTACCTACCCATGGGGAACTTATGCCTACTGAGTACTTCTTTTTGGATTATGTAATGCACCTGCAACATTCCAAAGAGCAGTATTAGGCATTTTTTCTAATCTAATTCATGATTGTGTGGAAGTGTATATGGATGATTTTATAGTTTATGGAAATTCTTTTGAAAAAGCTCTTAAAAATTTGGAAAAAATTATCATTAGATGTAAACAGGCAAATCTCTCATTAAGCCATGAAAAATGTTTTATGATGTTTACTGAGAGAATTGTTTTAAGACACTATATTTCAAGAAATGGAATTAGAGTGGACACTCTAAAGTAGATGTTATTTCTAAATTATCAATTCCAACTTGTCAATGAGATGTTAGAAGTTTTCTTGGTTTCACTGGTTACTATAGAAGATTCATAGAAAACTTTACAAAAATTGCATCTCCACTTTTCAAACTACTCACAAAAGGTTGTGAATTCAATTGGAATTCTGATTGCCAAAAGGCCTTTGAAACATTAAAGGAGAAAATCTTTGAAGCACCCATTCTTAGAGGACCAAACTAAAAACTACCTTTTCACATTTCAATTGATGCTTCAGACACAGCTTTAGGAGTTGTACTAGGACAAAAGGGTTTAACTCCTTATGCCATTTATTACACCAATAAAAATTTGACTCCTGCAAAATTAAATTACAATGTAACAGAAAAGGAGTTTTTAGTTGTTGTTTATGCCATCAATAAATTTAGACATTACATTATTGGCTACAAAACTTTTGTACATACAGATCATTCTGGAATTAGATACTTAATGAATAAACATGTCACTAATGGCAGAATTACAAGATGGTTGTTGTTGCAAGAGTTTAACATCAGTATTTTGGATCAACTTGGAAAACAAAATACAATTGCTGACTTTTGGTCTAGGATTCAAATGATAATAATGATGTACCTGTAGAAGACAATTTCCCTAATGAATATCTTTTTGCAGTATCTACTAAATCACCTTGGTTTGCAGATATTGCTAATTATTTGGCTACAAGGAAGTTACCATCATATTTATCTCCTCGAGAAAAAGGAAGGTAATTCAAATTAGTGCATCTTATTCATGGATAAATGAAGAATTGTATAAAACAAGGCCAAATCTAATCATTCGAAGGTGTGTTAGAGAAGACGAAGTACCAGAGATATTGAAACCTTGTCATGATGAGCCATGTGGAGGACATTTTGCTGACAAAAGAACTTCCTACAAATTTCTTCTCTTAGGATACTATTGGCCTTCCCTTTTTAAGGATGCCAAGGAGTATGTCAAGAGATGTGATAGTTGTCAAAGGATGGGGAAACCTGTTCCCTCTGATGAATGCCTCTACAGCCTCAAGTACTTATGGAGCCTTTTGAAAAATGGACTCTAGATTTTGTTGGTCCAATCAATCCACCATTGAGACAAAAAAGGTACATTGTCGTTTGCACTGATTATGTTACAAAATGGGTAGAAGCTAAAGCACTTCCTTTTGCTGCTGAAAATGTTGTAGTTTCATTTCTTTTCAAGGATATCTTTACTCATTTTGATGTCCCAAGGGAAATTGTAACAGACCAAGGTACTCAATTCACATCCAAGTTGGTACAGAAGATAATGGAGGAGTACAAAATCAAACATCGGAAATCCACTCCATACCATCCACAAGCAAATGGACAAGTGGAATCTACCAATAAAGTAATTGAAGCAATTCTCACCAAAATTGTGCATCTGCATAGAAGAGACTGGGCATAAAACTTCTAGAAGATTTATGGGCATAAGGTACCACATGGTAAACACTATAGGGCATACTCCCTATGAACTTGTTTATGGGAAGCAAGTCATTTTTTCTATTGAGTTTCAAGTAAAAACTTTCAAGACAGCAGTTAAATTGGGTCCTGATCTTTCAAAGGCACAAAAATAAAGAATGGAGCAGCTAAATGAACTTGATGAGATAAGACAAGATGCAATCCAAAGAACCAATCTAGTTCAACAACAGAGATCAAGATGGCATGACAAATACATAAAAGAAAGAAAGATTCAGCCAAGGGATTGGGCATTACTTTTTTATTCAAAGTTCAAAGATTTCCAAGGGAAATTTCAAACTCATTGACTTGGGCCCTATGAGATTGAAATAGTCTTTAATAATGGTGCAGTTAGGATCAAAACTATTGATGAAGAAAGGATCACCTTTCTTGTGAATGGTCATCGATTAAGAATCTATCATAAGTCATTGACAAAGGAGGAGTTTATCAAACATTTGCAAGACAACACTGATTTCCAGTTGGTTAAGAAGGATTTTTCTTCTCCTCCAACTTGACTCAAGCCTTTTTCTTTTCTAAAAAAAAATAAATAATAATAAAAATTGTATAAACATGAAAACCAACATTGTTGGCATGTTTATACAGAAAATTTAGGGTAAAACCAAGTAATTTTGACATCCTAAATTTTCTTTCCCATTCCCATTTTCTTTTTATCCCTATTTTTCTTTCTAGAATAAAATAGCTACAGAATTGTTAAGAATTTGCAGCTTTGACAGAATTCTGCAGTTGATGTTTGACAAGGACTACTAATTGGAGCAATTGAAGAAATGATCAAATCCATCCTCGGAAGCACCTGAAGGCAATACAAAAAAGGAGCAATCAAATGTTAGAATCGTCAATTCAAAAGATATGCAAATATTCAATTTAATAATAAGGGTCAAAACATTAGTGTATGAATTATATGGACATTATACCACCAGTTCAAAAACCATCATTGCCAAAAGTGAGGTGAAAATATCTTGTCATATCAAAATAAAAAGTCGTAAACCGCCCATTCATTCCTCATCATTACACAACACTCGTCTCAAATTCCGAATTCATTGTTGAAATCACCCAACTCACATCCATTCATGCCCTAACAGTCACTTCATTTGTTTTTCCCTTCGCTCTCGTTTATAATCTCACCAAAGTCATTATCCTGAAACCTTGACTTATACCCTGTCAAGAAGCAAATTTTGAGGTAAAACTTCTCAACCATGGGCATCGTAGCAAGAACAAAACCAAATGGAAGAAAATCCATGGAAGAATATCCACAGGTGAAGGAAATGTGCAGAAAGCACAGTGGCTAGAGTTTGTGGAAAAGTTTGATGGTTTTAACAAGGAAGTTACCAAATGATTTGCCAGAGCTTTTGATGGCGTAGAGGTTGAAATTGGAGACATCAAGTTTGCAGTGACATAATTTCTTATTGTTGAAGCTACCAAACTCTCAAGAGTCGAAGAGAAATGGTTTAAGAATAGGGGCATTAAAGGAGAAGAATGGAAGACTTTCTTGAAAAACCCAGGGATGGATATCACTATTTTTAAGAAAGGAATTCCCAACACAACACTTAAGGGTAAATGGAGAAATTTGTTGCTAGTAATTCAAAAATTTGTCACCTATGAAGGAAGATTTGGTTGTATGTTCTTTTACCACATTCATTTGATGATGTATTTTTCGAAGAGAATGAAATCAATCTTCTTTATTTTCTGTTAGATAGCTTAAGGAAAATGTCTGGGAATGTTCAGAAAATGATCCAATTCATAGAAAACACCATGTATCACCATGGCCTTATAAAAATACTCATTGAATTTCATCTTGAAAGACTAGGAGATAATTTGGATAGCTTCTTAGTTAGAAATCATTTTAAGGAGGGAGATCAAGAGCCACCTAGTAGCAGCAAATCAAAAAGAGGAAGGAAGAGAATATTTGAGAATCCTATTAAAAAATTACCTCAACAACAACTACAAGAACAGACAAAAGATGAGACTCCTATTGAAAAAAATTTAGGAAGCCTTAAAAGGCAATCTGTTAGAAGAAAGAAAGCCAGTAAAAAGGAAGAAAGCACATCCAAGAAAACAGAGGAAGCTAAAACAGAGAAGAAAAATGTTAAAACTAAACACCTTCTTCCATAAAATATAAGAAGAAGTGTCAGGCTTAATAAAAAACCATCTCAACAATCTACAGATGTTTGTTAATTTGGAGGAAGAAGAGAAAATGGAAGTTCCATCACCTACTATCATCTCACCTATTCATAGCCCAGGCTGAAGAACACCATAAATAGATCCATTACAACAAGAAATTTATGACTACATTGAGTCTCTAGAGAGGAGAGCTACAAAAAAAGCATCTTGTTCTACAGTCCATGCAAAAAAAATCCAGTCTAACAGTCCACAAGAACCTCCATTCGTGAAAACTCTGAAACAAGAAGTCTTTGAGTTGGGGACACTGAATAGACATCTGAAGAAAGAACATGAGACATTAAAGACGCAGAATGAGATACAAAGGACTTAGAATGATTACATTCCTTTACATATGGGCTTATGTTATAAAAAAAACAGGAAGTTAAAGAAAAGAATGAATCTCTAAAAAGGAAGGTCATGAGTCTAAAATGCGGGATTTTGATGAAGAAGCCCAGAATGATAGTTGCAAGGAAGAAGATAAGAAGGACAAACTTAGATGTTCTAGCCCAAGTTTCTGAGAGAGAGCAGTGATAGAGAATGACTTCCAATTTTGAATTTTTGCATGAGACATGCAATGGCTTCCATGTGGGGGAATGTTGAGCCTCATGATTGCTTCACTTTGACACTCTTCCTTACCTATATTTCCATTCCTTGACCATCATCATCAACTCAATAGGCATCAAACTACAAGGTTTTTGACATGGTAAGATATTTAATTGTCTTATCTTTCATATTTCATAATGTTCCTTATTATTGAGTTAATATTTGTATTAGCTACCGAATTCGCACGATTGTATAGCTAATCTATGTTTCTGTAGCCGATTCCATGGTTTTCCAGGATCAGAGGTGCCAACTAAGAGGAGAAAGATGTTGAAGTTTCTAACTTTACTTAGTTTAGAAACCCTTCATGCATTTTTTCTTATTTATTCCTACCTACTTGTTATTTTTCTTTAACAAGTTATTTACAAAGTAGATACTGAAAATAAACACCAGTGCATGCTCAACGTATTACAGATCAGCAACTAAAAGAAACAAGAACAAACACACCACATGACACCATTATTTTCGGACCAATATCCCCGGAAAAACCCAACGCGGGAAAATCGGTGCAGCTATCTGAGGGTTTTCTTTTTAAGCAATATCAGAGTACAACCTAGGTGCCGAAACTGGCCTACCCAGCAGAGAATTTCATTAGCAACTATACCTCACAGTTTGAGAGAAATCTCCTGGCTGAAACCCCGGAAATTCCTTTCGGCAACTCTTCAGCACAAAACTGCTCCTGCAACCCCATCGTCTGCCCAATCTGGACCATAGTTTTCAAAACCGTTTTGAAAAACCGGTTACCGGTCTAACCGGTCGATTAGCAAGGCCGCCCATCTAAACCGGCCAAAAAACCCGGTTGGGAAGCCCATTTCGCCAATTTTTTGCCCTAACCGGTGAAAACCGGCCAGTTTAGGTCGGAATCGGCCGGTTTGTATCAAACCGGACGGTTTTAGGCATGCCACTGTAACTTGCAAAAAGCATATTTATGATTGTGGTTTAGGGGTTTTGGGGGGAAACTAATGGTGTTTTCCCTCCAAAAACACCCTCTGCAAGCCTATAAGAGGCCCCTCTCACTCTCATTTGTCTCACACAACTGATTTGGAGTGTTTGTGAGTGTTTGTGAGTTTGTTTGTGAGCTTGGAGAGTGTTGAGTTTTCGCTGAAGTAGTCATCTTGGAGTTGGAGTTGGTTTGGAGATAGTGTGTAGCTGTCAAGTGGAGTTGCCATCTTCAAGAGGAGGCTAAGGAAGCTAGTTTGCATTTCCCAGGTAAGGATTTGCACTTGAAAATCCCTCATTTGACTACTGTCCATGAATTAAATTTTTTTTATGTGTTATAAACTTCTCACTTTCTAATTGATCTACCATCCAGGTAGTCATCAGCTCCAAAAGCCAGAGATACTGCATGGGCTCATTGGTGATATGATTGATGGCAAAATGATCTGCAAATATTGCCAAAAATCCATTCAAGGAGGGGGTATTAACAGGTTCAAGCAACACTTGGCTAGGATAGGAGGCCATGTAAAGCCATGTGAAGCACCAAATGAAATAATAGGGCATATTAGGGAAGAATACCTTCAGAAGTTTGAGACTCAAGTCACTGAACCAATAGAGAAGTTTGTGACTGCAAAGTTTGGGAGTCGAGACTCAACCAACTGAGTTTCATCATGATGATTGAGACTCATGAGAAGTTTCAACTTCAAGTGATAATGTTGATCATTATTATAGTATTACTATTATCATATATGTAGAGTCTAGACTGGTGTCTTGTAGTAGGCCACTGGCCCCATAGTTTGTAGGCTTTGTTTTTGCACTCTAAAGGCCATTTAGAGCCTCATTGCTTATGTATTTTGTCGATGATATGTATTGCACTCGATGCCATTTTGATATATTCACCTTTACATGGTATATAAATGAGCAATCTTTGCATATTTTGTCTCTATTGGCTTTGGAATCATGGTTTTAAATCTTAAAAATAGTTTTTCATTAAAAAATAATTATTTAATGTATTTTTCTAAAACCGGTTCATTTAGACCAAACCAGTCCCGGTTAGACCGGTTCCGGTCGGTAAACCAGTTCATTAGGTGGACCAGTCCAGTCACCGGTTCCAGTTTTAAAAACTAGGATCTGGACTGCGTCAGCCCTTCTTTGTCTCATGTTGGCCCTGCGTCAACCTTTCTTGGCCTGCGTCAGCCCCAGGAGGCCCTGCACCACCTCTGGAAGACTCTGCGTCAACTGCCCTGACCCCTCTAGTGCTTTGCGCAACACTTGGCTGCCTTTGCATGGCCCTGCATGAGCACTGGATGCTCCTGCGTCACTCTCTCTGGTTGCTACGCTGCGCTCCCGGCACAATCTTTGCCTTCTCTTTTTCTCTGTACTCAATGCCCCTCAGCTACTCTCCTAATCACTGATTCTATCTCTCTTAGCAAATCCCGCTCTAGAGTTTAAAATGACTAATCATCTGGTGTACTCTCCAAGTGACCCTCAAGCCTCCTCTTATACTTTTCTTGTTGACATCTCAACGGCCAAGATTAAGTCCCTAATCAACAGCTAAGATTAGATCTGGCTTGATCCATGTCTTTTGTACCATTCTAACACAGATTCATATTAATACACATTAATATTTTATTTTCCCTAAGTTTAGACTTAGGGACTCCATTAAAAATATTAATTATTTTAATATCTCCTGATCTATTTAGAATCTGCCCAAACCCTTTCTGGGTATTGGAGATCTCATGAGCCCCAACCTCTCCACTAAATTTCATGGCTAGAGCACACCCGATGCTACCCCAAATCAACAAAAGATATGGACAAGTGGAGATTGATCCCTTTAACGATTTCCTCCTATTCATCAGAACCTGATCATCAAAGGATTGTTCGATTGCGTGGTCATAGGGAAAAGTCAACTTGTTGCTAAACAAGCGAGTGAGAATCCGAAATTCCTATGCTTCACAATTTTCTTTGCCAAACAGCAAATCGTGAGCAACGATATCGTGATATTTGTTAGAAGCTTAATTTAGAACTCTGTTAGCTAGGGTAGGCGTAAAAACCTCGAACAATTATTGACACGGGCTTTTATAAATACCATGTGCAAACATGAACAAGAGGTTAATTTATGTATGCTACAATAATGTTTTAAGACTTTGTTTTTACTTTGTTAATGAAGAAAGTCCTTTTAAGTTTTGATGCGTAGCTGGCTATTCGATTGAAGTTCTATGACTACCTGTTTCTGAAGGGCCCCTGCAAAGAGTGAAGGTTCTGCATTTTCATATATTTTCTTTATCGTTTATTGCAGTGATTTACATGTTTTAGAATCTTTTTGCAGTCTTTATTTCAATCAGATAGCGATAGCAATATTTCACTAATCGTTCCTTTTTCAAGTTGATTTATAATGATACTAAATTCTAATGGTAGTGTAATCGCTTTTCATAGATTTCCTTATAATTTCAGAGTGTTTCATTTCAGAGCTTGATTGATTTTTTTATAGTTTCATTTTACAGTATTTCATTTCAAAACATGTGTGATTTCTTTATGGTTTTCATTTCAAGGCATTGATAATGAGTAAACGTGTGGTTTTAATTTTGAATAGAAGCTAATTTCATTTTTGGTTTTTATGAAAATGATTGTTAGAATGTTAGATTAATTCTACTTTTAGATTAAATTTGTGTTGCAATAGATCAGTTAAATTTTCTTAATGAGATAGTGTGAGTTTGCTTTAAGTTTCATTTTGCAAGTGTGAAGAGCATTTTTTATTTCATTAGAAAGGAGTAGAAATATTTAATATGTCAAATCCATTTTCTTTGAAGAGTAAGATAGGAATGAAAAACATCCTTAGAAGTAATTTTCAATAACTCAATCATGCACATTAATAATCTGATTTAATAAAAAGGACTTCTAGCATATATAGTGCACTTGCACTTCACAAGTTTACCAACTCAGGTCAATAATTCATGTAACAATTTAAGACAATTAAATTGGCAAACAGATCCTCAGCCGACAGCCAACAGCCCCTTCCATGACCATCAGCTAGCTCATTGTGCCATTTCTCCGCCACTTGAGGTAGCCATTTGGTCTCTCGCCCATCTGCCATGATCGTATGTTTGAAGGTGGGCCTCGTGAATCTAAAGGTATGCCTTGTCATTTTGAAATTGAGTATTGTAGTTTGCTTATCATGGACACTTTTGGGCATGGATTAATGGGGGGGATTCGGCGAAAAGAATGGGCTAGATCTATGCTCTTGTCCCCTAGACCCCTTTTAGCTATTAACCTTGAATTCTAGTCCCGTGGGATCTCTTTTACTGACCATTTGGCTCTAGGGATGGTATTTCATGGGAAACCCTAAATTTGGTTGCATGGTCCCGCTCCCTTATCTGGTTATATTACCCCCTTTCCATTGATTACTACCCCTTTCATCATTTCTCCCACTTGGGTCCACATTCTTCCATCGAGTCCACATAGGGTCAGCTCACCCCTTCCCCTTGCCCACATTTTGGTTCATTGCTTCGAATGAAGCCCGAAGGTTGATGCAACTAAAAAGAAAGTCAAAAATATATGGCCACATTCAACAAGAAAAGTACCACAAAATGCAAAAAATGGTCGGGACAAAAACATTTAGCACGTGGGAAAAAGCCATTACATGAAGCTCTACCCCGTCATCATGGCCATTACCCTAGTTCCAACAGGTTCTATGAACCTTCTTCATCATATAGGAACTCATGATTGTTCCAACCCTTGGTGGACAATGAACCGCCCCACCTTAAAGGGAGAAATTCACTGTTATATCTGATACATCATGCTCTAACCACTTGAGCCCCAAGCAATTAATCAAATAAAATCATAAAAAGGCAAAAGGCATATAAAGAAGGGTGGAAAAACCAAGGCCAGGGCACCTCATGAACCTCGATTTCTCCCTCCTACACCTTATAAACCCAATTGTGGGCTTCCCTCTTATTAGCTACCCTTGTGCCCCAGCATGTGACCCAGGGCTGCCCCCTCTCATTCCCTACCTCATTCACCTATCTGTCACATGCTACCACCTCTAATGGATGTACCTTGACTACATTATCCCCTTTAGAAGCAAAAACCACCTAATAGGGCACTTGGTTAACCCCATTGGGAGTTTAGGAGACATTAGCACATCCCGAAGCCCATTATGGAAGGGCAAGCCATTATGAAGTCCCCACCTGTGGTCCATAACTAGGTAAGCTCATTTGCTCGATTTCTCTAATGACTTGTTGTATTGGAAGCCTAGGGGACGCATTAGATCTTATGAAAGATTACAGATGGTTTCCATTTGGGATTTGGTCTCCCTATATGGGGTCCTAATCCTCCAAAGGGCTATATTGAAACATATAGGGTGAGCGTTGAGAACCATGGGCCCCACACAACAGCAGATTGCACTTCATGGATCCCCACAGCCATTCAGAGATTGTTCGTAGTTCACTCATTGGACAATGAGGATGCACCTAATCCATCATTCCCATTTGACCCCAAATCTACACTATACGCTTGGCAGATGATCCAGGACTTCTACGATGATGTGGCGTCTCCTACATTATCATCCTAGCCCTTGAGGGAAACTTATAGGCATCTTCGATTTGTTTGGAGACCCGTGAGGACACTTGTGTGCCCCCACAGTCATTTGGAGCACCACAGGTTATTACAAGGGGCCAACCCCTTATCCACTGCTTTTCAGGGTCCTATTCTTCATGGCGACCTCATTAGGACTCTTAGAGGGCCCTACGACATGTATAGATTATTATTTGTCCTCTTGAAAGGCTTACCTTTTCATTTTTGAGCTGGTTTGGTGGACTTGTCACCAAAGTTAGGTCATTTGCACATTATTTGATTTGAGGGACTAATGTAGGCTCAGTAGCTAAATCGAACTCCCAATTAGTGTATAAATAGGAGTTAGTTGGATTCATTTGTATCATCACTTGACTTGGGATCTCTCTATCTTTAGAGAACTTCACACTTTTTCCTTGGAGGATTATTTTGATGGATGAATTTTGATGTATGGATTTGGGCTATTTCTATCTTGGAGCTTCTTATTTGCAAATGTGATGATGATTGGATATACTCTCTAACATTGTAGGTGCAAATTTAATGCTACTTTTCTTGTTGTTGCATACATTTGAATTTTGCTATGATTAGGGCTAATTGTTGCATGTACGACATGTGGAATTACGTGTCTATTTAAATTCTTTGTATGGTCCATTGTTAGATGAATGAAATGTCCTAGAGATCATGTTATCTTGGTAAGCTTGCACCATTTGTATGAACTTGAAGTATAAATGCTTGAAATTCACTTTTCTTCAATTTCCTCTAACATTGGACGACATTGACTTTTGGAGCCTCCTTGAACAAGAAACTAAATCCTTCTTCATTATTATCCTTGACTCCATATCCCCAAGTGAATTAAGCACTGTATTTTCAAAAAGGGTGATCATTTTAACCCTCTTTTTACCCTTTTCCCTTTTTTTCTAGGTCTAGCCCCATTAGATCACCTAGGGCATCAATTTCCCAGGAAACTAGCCACAAGAAAACTTCGATCTCCTAGATACAACTGTGCTAGTGGGTCCCCTCACTCTCCTCCAAAGTTGAAGCAATTATGATGGTGGAATCTTCGAATACCTCAAGCCCTAGCTCTAAGATCAAGTTTTGCCTAAGTGTTCCCAATGCTAGAACCTAGTAGGATCAATTTGACATCTTTGGGAGAAAATTCTTGTTTAATCCTTTCCCCTCACCTTGGCCAGGTTGTGAGCATCATTGGTTGCCAAAATCCATCCCCTAACCTAGGTTGGGTCCTATCAAGGACTACTCGAGAAATCAAGTTCTCAAAAAGGATTTTAGGGATTGAGAACATCTTTTATAAGTCTTATCATTCTCCCTCAACTCTCCAATCCTCATCCCCTCTCCCTAAAAGATCAAGTCCCTTTCTTAAAGAGCAAGCAAGACCTATCCTTCAAACTCTTCTGGAAAGGGAATCATTTGGGTCACTTCACCTCTTTATTGATCTACACTTTATAAGTGACTTCCTAACTACCGGGTATTCTCCCATCAGTGAGTCTGTAAAGAGCAAGGAGTCTTAATTGTGGTGACAATGGGCTAAGTCTCCATAGTTCCCCTTGACCTAGCAGTTGCCCTCATAGAAACCCCATTTAGGTCCCCTGTTAGTTGAGATGTAACATGGCCATCATTTTGACAAGGACCCTATCTATGATACCGATGATGATATCAATAATAACCTTATCTTTCCTTACCTTCCCTATGATCCGGGAGGTGTGTTTGAGTCATCCATGGACTCTCATCGTTCCTTAATGCACCATAATTAATGATGATGAGCCCAAGGCATTTCCTACCTTTTAATATAATCGTGAGAAAAAACAGTTTATTTGTTGTAATCTTCGATGCTAGCCATCTTTTCATCCTTCTCATCATGTTCCTAAAGACCCCATGAAGCATTACACTAAAGAGACTTTTGGGAAGGAGTGTTTAAGCTTGGTTGTTAATTTCTCCATATTTAGGTTTGAGGGAATGATCTAATGGATCCCGCCTAATTCATGTTCTTTCTCTTTTTCCATGGCCCCTTTGCATGATTTATGGTCGTCTTATTTTCCTGCCCCCCACCCTTGTGACCTTGCATATGAGTGTCACGGTCATCATATGTATATCATAATTGTTCATAAGGATAAGAAATATGATCTTGCACTGATGATATGTTGGTTACATTGGCTATATGATTATACTTAGCATTTGCATAATGTAGCATGCATGTTATAAAGTTTTATTATTTGATGAAAACACGGGCGATAAAAGTATGCCCAAGACACATGCTTCCAACATTGTCTGTGATGTGCAGGATACAAGTCTTTGGTCCCAGAGGACTGTTTGTGTTCTCATGACCTCCCGTTCAAGTACATGGTTTGTGCACTCTATAGTGAGTTCATGTCCCAGTTGAAGCCAGATGTTACCCACTAAAAGTGGGTGAACCATAAGAGAATTTTTCTCCTAGATTTGTCTTCAGCCAACAACTAGCAGCCCCTGACAGCCACCAGTGTAAGCAATATATTGTGCCATTTGATCTCCACTCCTTGAGCCAGTCACATGTCCCGTGTCCCATCTGTCGAGAGCATATGTTTGAAGGTGGGCAATCCAATCCCAAAGGTATGTTTTTCATTGTGCAATCAGGTGTTTATGCTTATTTTTCTTTGGGAACATTGGGTATGATTATTGGGTTACTTAGAAGAAGGAAGGGTTTTGATCATAGTTTTGTTCCCTCACCTTAAATGGGGGGTGGGGTTAATCTTCAATCCTAGTCCCATGGGATCTCCCCTATTGGCTTATAGCCTCAGGAAGGGCACTACTTGGAAAACCCTGATTTTGGTAGCATGGTCTCGTTTTCCCATTTCACATTTTTCATTCCCCTCTGCACATTACAAACCCTATTTCACCATCTTCCCTCTCTGATTCCACATCACCACTGGGTCCACAAGGCACTAATACACCCCCTCCCCTTGTCCACATGTTTGGGTCAGGCCTGGAAATGTTTCCTCAGAGGTTGATGCAGCTAAAAGAGTGTTAATAGCATATCATGGCCACAAGCAAGACACAAAAGAAAAGAAAATTATAAAACACAAAAGATGCTCAGGACATTAATATAGGACGTGGGAAAAAGCCAAAACATGAGATCTACCCCTTATCATTATGACCATCACCCTGGTTCCTAGGGCCCCATGAGTGCCCCCACATCATTAAGGAACCCATGCACGTTCCAAACCCTTGTGGGCGATGAACTGCCCCACCTTAAGGGGGTAATAACAGCTTATATCATACACAGCATGCTCTCATCTCCTGGAGCCTCAAGCAGTAATACAATGAAAAATCAAGAAAAGGAAAAAGGCAAGTGAAGAAAGGTGGAAAAACAAAGATCAAGGTAACTCATGTATCGACGATTGCTCCCTCCTACATCTGTACACCTAAATATGTGGACATTACCATCCTTCAACCCATGGAATTTGGCTTTGAGACCCTTGTGTCCCTAAACATCTCATCATTATTCACATGACCCTTATCAATTGAAGCATATACCTTGGACCTGTCTTTCCCCCTAGGGGCTGGGAACACCTAATAGGGTTGTTTATTAGCCACTCCTACCTAGGGAGGTAACACTATTACAAGCTTAAAGCCCCAAATTTGGAAGGGAAGCTCATTATGAAGTCTCAATGTGCCCTTGATTAACAAGCTTGGTTCACTTAGATGCACTAATGAATTATTGTACCTGATGGTGAGAAAGCGCATTGGATCTTAAATGTAATTGGTAGGTGGTCTCATCATGGGCTAGGCAACTTAACTGAGGCCCAAGCCCACTAGAGGATCATATTGACACCCTTAGGGGATGTGTTGAGAGCCATGGAACTCCACCATGTGTTAGAGCATCGTTTCATGCCGTGGGCACCCTTAGCAGTTTGTTCATTGCCCCACATTATTCGCGAGATGATGCACTTGGACTAGCGTGCCCTGGTCGGCTTAGCATGATCATGACAGTTGATCTAAAGCCCAGAGGAGGTTTGTCTCACCCTTGAGACATGGGAGGGAAGGCTCCATCATCATAGCCCTCATTTGAAGCAATGTACAAGCTTTTCTTTCGTCTAGAGACCCATGAGACCAACAATTGTGCCCCAAACTCACTTCGGGGCCCCACATGATGACTTGCATGGAAAAGTAAGGGCCATCCCCTAATTCAACTTTATTGGATCCCTCTCTCTCATCATGGCACTTAGAGGACTCAACGTGGCCCTCCAACGGCACTACATCATCATGACATCAATAACTCAGCTTGCATATGGATGGCTAATTCATAACTTGTGATAGCTACTTGGTCAGCTTGTGACCAAGACTTGTTTTTAGCACATTATCTAATAGTTTTGGGGGCTCATTAGGCTAATTCGATTTATAGAAACTGATATAAATAGAAGTGAGTCTCATTTTTGAGAACTCGTCATCATCACTTGGGATTTTCAGCCCTCCTACGCAATTTCGCACTTTTTCTCTTGGATCTTTGGAGTATCTTGGATGCACTATGATATTTGGAGTTGTTTTTTGATCTTGTCTTGGAGCTACTTCTTGAATATGGATGGATATATTGCATGCTTATTTTGTAAGTTCTCTTATTGATGAAATCTTTCTTTGCAAATTGTCTAATGTATGTAATTGCTGCAACTAGAGTAAATGCTATTGTGCCCTAATTTTGTTGAAGATAATTTTGAAAGTTATTTGGTTGGTTCTTGCATACGTTATTCATGGTATAGCATGCAATGAATGTTCGTAGTGATGAAATGATATTTTTCTTCATGAAACTCCATATTCCAATAGTAGGTAATTGTTGAAAGGTGGTAGCTAAGGCATCATCTTTTGACCTCCTAGAAGACAAATTTGGCTTATATAACACATCTAGGACTCCATAAACCCATGGGAGAAGGCACTGGCCTAAGTCGTTTGGTGATCAACCCTTGATTAATCTTGAAATATCATCTCCAAGCCCTGGAACAGCAGCAAGCTAGGAAATGAATTTCTGGGATTTCTGGGATTAGATCCCTATGGGTGTTATACTCAGAAAATTTCCAGCAATAAACATAATTAAATGACAGCTGTAAATACTTAGTTTTTTTACTCTAAACTGATAAATAAACAACGTATATTAATTTTAGAACCTAATTACAAGATTCCAAATGAAAAGAAACACTTGTCACATGCGGGGAACCTTGGGAATATGGCAGATTTCTTCTATAACAGCAATAAAAGATGCAAATCTGCAAGAAAAACACTTCGTACATAGGGTAAGAGATATCCAATAATGATTGAAACTAAATATATCAAACCTTGGCCAAGATCTCGCTTTATTTTCAATGACGTAAAGTAACTCAGTTTGCTATCTTAAGATAAAACTTATAAATCAAAAAGTTAATAATTCTACACTAAAGCAGAAAATGAAATTATCTATTTCTCTGTTTCTCAGAAGAGCCACAAGGCCTCTGTTCTCAGTGTCAACTAGTTCCAAAAGTTTTTGTGCACTGTTGACTTATTGTGCTGAGGCCAATACTCAACACTGGATCAACCCACTCCGATTTTTATTATCAGCAAATAGACTCTGCTCTACAACTTGCCAGTCCAGAACTCTAATGAACAATACAAAAGTTGTTCAAAGCCCAAATATTTTGGGTTTTAATGGTGCCTATGCATTCACTATTGTTTTATTAAACGTTCACCCAGCACCCTATTGTCTTTAATTTCGAAAATAGTGATGGATGCTTATGGCCTCTGTTTAGTTCAGAAATTCTAACTGTCAACCATAAATGAATAGTATTGCTAGCATTCTCATGCAATTGCTTCGAACATTTATTGGAGCTATCTTGCAAACTCTAAATCACTTATTCCTAACATGTAAGATAGCATTTGAGAGGAAATTGTTTATGAAAGGATGTGAGGCAAGAGCCATGAAAGAGAGTTTACATGCTAATAGAGTAGTACAAATGCAACCTCATATATACCTTTCTCGATGTAAATGCTACCCCACAAGAGATAGCATGATTCCAACTGTAGGGATACACCTGGTTGTATGTTCCACTTCAAGGTGACCTCAAATGAATGGATACCCACAAGATAGTACGAGATGCCCAGCTTCTAGAGGTCGCACCTCTTTAGATTTGTCATTTAGATAAGAATAGTGTTAGGATATTTAGACACTTAGGAGTTAGTTAAGTTCAACTTGGTCTAATATGTCGATTAGGTAAAAGTGTGTTTCTTAGTGTGTTTCTTTAGTATGCATTAGTTGCATTGTAATCCGACGATCACAATATATTCTAGACATAGAGTGATACGACGGCTCATATTCTCCCTGATGCTCCTTTCACTGTCATCATTACTAAACATTAAAAAGCTACATTCAAATGCAGTCCAGTGATTTCAATGGGAGAATGTACAATCCTCAATGTTTCCTTCACGCGTTTCCCACACATAAGACAAATACTAAAATAATGAAAACTGTTTATAAAGTGGAATGAATTGCCCAATCCATGCAATGGGCCACACGCATTAATGAAACAAGGAAATATTTATATCCCAATTGAACCAACTTTATGGTTGCTTGTTGCATACTGAAAACTCGATGCCAAATGCTGAGGAGGTGGCACAACAATTCGGCCTCACTATTTGAATGGAACCTACCATTATACCATGATTCCAGCCTTCAAACAATCTCTAGATGGAATGATTTGAGATAGGAATAGCTTAACTCACAGACTAAGTCACTAAACAATAAGAAAACCATTTACTGACTGCATACAACCTCAAGGGACCAATGCACAACAAAGCAACAACTGCGTACAGCCGTGTACAGCTTTTGTGCAGTCTCCCACAAGCTCTACACAGATCTGAAATGTAATTGATACTAAGGGAGGTGCATACGACCCTCTGGCTTAGGGAAATTGGTGAATGTGGCTATCCAACAACCCACTGCTTCCTTCAAGACGTTAATTGTCATTCCCACGATCTCATCAAGTTTTAATTGTTCTTTGCAACCAGATTTGAAAACCTGGTTATTTAATTACAACAGTCCCTTAATGGCCACTGTAGATATTCAATTCAGAGTGAATCAAATGGTTGGCAATACAGAGTTGATGTTTTTCACTTGAACATGGAGAATGAATTCTCACATCATTGAAATGAATAGACAACAATTAAGTACAAAAATTAACACAGCATTTAACACAATAGAGAAATTCATACACAAAAACACAGTATTTACCATGGAAACCTAAATGGAAAAACCATCATTCAATGGTTGCTCAATGATCTTATTTCTGAAATTTGTGGTTACAATGCAGCTAATGGCCCTGTGTGCATCCTCACCTCCCTGGTCAAAAGACCCTTTGAGAGTGGAAGTACAATGAGAGATAGGGAGAACTAGGGCAATGGGAAGGCGTCGGTGAACAGGGATGAACTTTCACTTCCCATTCCTTGGAACTCTCTCCTATTATTAATTTTCTTTTTCATTTATTTCTCTTTTTTCTCTCTTTTGTCCTATTTACTTTTACATTTACATTGTCTTCCATAGTTTATCTGACCTCACTAATCACCAAATTAGATTGCAGGTGCTAAGTCTTACAACCATTCACTTGTTCAGATCCATTTCATATCATTCATGCAGTCTTATTTTACCAACATCACATGTAGTATGTCTACTCAACTTATAAAAAATTTCATTAGTATAAAGACACATCAGACATAGATGCGACAATGCTAATGTGGCCATGATGACATGGAAACCATACATAATATATGGGCATTAATACTAGTAATAATCACCTTGAGTTGAAGAAAAGGTTGTGAAGTTAACAAGTCATTATTAGGACATCATGATTAGAATTTAGAAGTACTGCATATGATGTCCTGATTAGGAATTCTCTTTTGAATCCCCCACACAACAACCCACATAAAGATTGATATTTAAGAAGCAAGGTCTCAAAGTATTTATCTCCTGCAGGTTAACTTCTTTACTTGGTTCTTGTAATATTCCTAAAGGAAAATTTGCAGTGATAACAAAGAGAAGTAATAACATCCACAATAAAATTTTATTCAATAAGAGGAACATATGAACAGAAGTTTTTCATCAACACCCAACTGGCTCATTTTTCATTAAACAAATATGTTGGAGTACAATAGAAGTTGGATGAGGTGCACCTGGGCTTGCACAAGGCAAGCTACAAGCTTCACGTGATCAATACAAAAGTGCCCAGCCTATGAATTCGTTGCTCCCAGAAAACTGTGTTGTCCCTTCAAAACTGCATTGTTGGCTGACTTCAAGTTTTGATTTACCCCCGCAACACAACCCAGAAATTTCTGCAACTTTGGGGATGTACTCCTCTCCAAAAACCCAGAAAAACCCAGAAAGGGTTTTCCCTGGTTTTGAATTGCCAAATTCGACCGCTTCGGGATTGGCCCTCCTCCAATACTGGAAATCACTGCTTGTAACTGGAACTGCTGTAACTTGCTGCCACAGAGTCAGGAAACCTCCCCAAATCGGACTCCCAACAATTTCCCCACAACCTAGCTCCCCAATCCTCCAGTTAAGCCTCCTTCCAAGTGACCCCCACTAGTGACTGCGCAGTCCTGGGTGAGGATGACGCAGGCCCTTCGACCAGCAGCTCAACCTGGATATTTGACTGGCCTTACTGCTGTAATTTCTCCTTTCCAGAGTGGGGACTCAATGTGAATACCTCCAACAACCTTCACATCTGAATTCCCTGACTCTACTACACCAAACACGCAGTCTCTCCCATTGCATCCTAGTTGCTCCCAAAACTACGTCCTTGTTGGCCAAGGCAACGTACTCCTCTACTGAGTGATCTTCTCTCTGTCACCAATGGAAAAGAATGCCCTCCTAGGGTGGCACTCGAAGTCCACCGAAGAGAGGGATGAGTTTCACTCCTTGGGAAGCTCTTGTGTTGAACAACACTTGTAGCTTAGTTAAACAGGCAAAACAACAATGAAATTCTCAAATCATCAAAAAGGTCCCAAATGTTGCTCACTTCCTTCTATTTATGCTTGCTCTCTTGGGCCCCACGTGGGTCCCATCAAATATTTCGATCCCCCACTTAGGAAAATTGAACTACCTCCAAGGGTGCCTATTTTGGGTGGGTGAGTGGCCCCCACAATCCACTAAAAAGCACATCGAACCCTTTTCTCCCAAGTTCCTTCATCAAAATTGTATTAAGACAAAAATAAAAAAATTGCCAAAAATTGTTTTTCCTCACCTTGGGAAAATAATTAAGAAGGGACATTACAATCCTCCCCTCCCGGATGTTGCTTGTCCCCAAGCAACTGCAAAACTAGATGCTGCAAGATTTGTTCACTCTCCCACATGGCATCCTCTCCTGGTAGATCCTTCCATTTGACCTGGTACTCCTTGATCACCCTGTTTCGCAACTTTCTCTCCCGGGTCTCCAATATGACCTCAAGTGTCAAAACTAAGTGCCCCTCATCATCCAAGGGAAACAACTCAACCGTTGTTGTAATATGCCGCCCTAATGCCTTTTTCAGGCATGAAACGTGACACATATTGTGAGTTCGGCTCTCCTTAGGTAGATCCAATTTGTAGGCCACCTCTCCCACCTTCCAGACCACCTTATACAGCCCATAAAACCGTGGGCGAAGCTTCTCTGCTCCCCTCTGCTTAAGCGAGGATTGCTTGTATGGATGCAAGCGTAGGTAGACCATGTCCCCTACCTCAAAGTGTCTCTCCGCCCTGTGTTTATCAGCATATACCTTTTGTTGATTCTGGGCCACCTGCAAGTTGTTCTTGAGAGCTCGGAGAATCTCCTGGCTCTCTTGAACCCAATCCTTTGCCCCTGGGGCCCTGCTATCTCCAAACACCATGTCAGAAAAAGAAAGTGCATCATACCCATAAAGTGCTCAGAAAGGAGTCATACCGATGGACATGTGATAAGTAGTGTTGTAGCAGAACTCCCCGAGGTGTAGCCACTTGACCCACAGTCTCTGTTGTCCAGTCACGTAGTTGCACAGGTACCCTTCCAGCCACTTGTTCACAATCTCTGTCTGCCCGTCGGTTTGGGGATGATAGCTAGTGCTGGGTGTAAGTTTTGTGCCCACTAATCGCAACACCTGTCAAAAATCCCCCATAAATCTATTGTTCCTGTCACTCACAATGGTCTTGGGGAGACCATGCAACCAGAAAACCTCCCGAAAGAATAACTCGGCCACCTAGGAAGTTGAAGATCTCGATGAAATAGCAAAGAAGTGGGCGAACTTGGTTAGTCTATTGACCACCACATAGATGCAGTCTCGCCCCTATGTTGCCAGAAGTCCCGTGATGAAATCCATGGATGTGCTCTCCCACTTCCTATCCGGAATGGGGAGCGGTTGTAGCAAGCTGCAAACCAGCCAGGTGACCCAACTCCACCTTGTTTCTCTGGCAATCCACTCTCCCTCACATGTTTCAGCACATCCCCTTTAAGTCCCCGCCAAGAGAACCTCTCTTTGACAGCACGATATGTCTTGAGGAAACCTAGGTGTCCTGCTAGTCGAGAATCATGGACTGTCTGCATGATCCTCTCCTTCAGCTGAGATCCTGGCACTAAATAGATCCAGTCCTTGTAGTAGATCACATCATCCATCATGTTGAAATTTGGTACTGGAGGATAGGTGGTTCCCTAAGGCTTTGATCTTTGGCCTAGGGAAAAATGTCCAAAAGAATTTAATTTTTCTCTTAAAGTGACTTTATAATTTTATAAAGTCAAATCTAATTTAAAAGTGACTTTAAGTGATAAAGTTACTAAAGTCTAATTTTAAAGTGACTTTGATAAAGTGAATGTAAATTAGAAAGGAAAAGTGACTTTGGAAATAAATGACTAAGTGGGTCTTTATTAAAGTGGGGTGAATTAAAAAATAAAAAGTGAGATTTAAATAAGCATTTAATCTCAGCCCTAGATCTCAACCTATTTCAGCCATTGGATTTAGGGGTTTCCCAAAAGTCACTTAGGGTTAGATTAAAGGGGGAAAAGGAGGAAAAGGTCATTCATTCTTTCATGAGCAGATTGAGAGGAGAGCAAGAGAGCAAGGGAGATTTCTGGACAGGGAGGAGAAGGAGACAGCAGCTAGGCACACATTCCAAGGCAGCATTTTAGCAAATCCGTACAGCTGAGTTAGCACACACTGAAAGACAGAATTTGGGCACGATTTAATAGAAATCCGTACAGCAAGTGCATAGAAATCTGTTAAACACACATGGTTAGGGAAAACAAATAGGAAAGATAAAGCATGCGATACAATTTTATTAACAAATTGATATACATTTATAGTACATTTGGTGACCGTTGGGATTCACATCCCAAGGTCTCTTGGACTGCTTTGTCCATTCGGCTTCCACGTTAACCCTTTAGGATTAGGTGTCCAACATTCCCCCCTTAATCCGAAGGGTTATGTATGAGTCCAAGAAAAGAGCTGTAATACAAAATGTGCAATAATGCATG